>JABJVR010000002.1:4922321-4995005 GCA_025773905.1 Chitala chitala | reverse complement strand
TTACAGTTGTATTGGCATGTACAGCATGCGCCAGCAGCAGTAATTACTGTGAGCTACAGAGACTGTCGTGGGAAGGCAAAATAAAAAAAAAAAGTAGGTTTTCAGTCAGGATTTAAAGACTGAAACAGATTCGGCATCCCGTACGTATCCAGGCAGACTATTCCATAAACTAGGGGCTCTGTGACTAAAAGCTATAACAGCAGTACTTTTATGTACGCATGGAACAATTAGTAGGCCTGCATTCTGCGATCGAAGGGAGCGATTTGGAGTGTAAGTGTTAATCAGCTCTAACAGATGTACTGGTGCCTTTAAGTGCCTTATATGTTAACAAGAGAATTTTGAAATCAGTTCTGTACTTAACAGGGAGCCAGTGGAGTAATGACAGTATAGGGCTTATATGGTTGTACTTTCTACTTCTAGTGATAATTCTAGCAACTGCGTTTTGGATGCACTGCAATGCGTTTAGTGTTTGGTTTGTACATCCAGACAGTAAAGCATTACTGCATAGCAATTTAAATACTGATCACTTGAAAACTGTAAACACAGGAGTATGAGCCTCCTGAAAACTACGACAATGCACACTGAGAATCATAAGTGGCATAAAAATGAACTTCACAAAGGACACTGCAGAATTCACAACACGGACAGCACAAATAAGACATGAGATAAACACGGCACCATAGTGAAGTAATATATAAAATGTGAACGTATACAAAAAAAGATTTTGAGAGTAGGTCACAACTCTGCTGACCTAGACCCCTTTAACAGAGCCTGACATCACTGTCACACTGCAGACCATTCCGGAAAGTACTGTTTAACCAGAGTATCATGGAGATTGAGCTTGGTGATGTTTATGGCAGCCAGGAATTTGTTCAGTCCTGTTCTGAGCAACTTCTGGAAAGGAGTACAGGCAGATACCCAGAATATGAACTGCCTTCCAATCGTTTTGTTGAATCTGTTGTCATCAGCTGAGGCATTGCTGTTACTCCAGCATACAGGAGCTCAGAAGATTACACCTGCCTTTACAGACCTGCAGGACATCTACAGAAGTGACCCACACACTCCAAAGGACCTTAGTCTCATTAAGCAGAAGTCACTCTGATTCAACCCATAATTTATTTTCCTCATTTCCTTTTGTACCAGTCTACATTTACATTTATTCATTTGGCAGCAGACGTTTTTGTCCAAAGCGACTTACAAATGAGTAAGAGTACATGTGCGTATTAAAAACGAGCTCAGACAATATCTGGGCATCCAGCTAACAGTAAGTGCTGTCCTATAGTCACAGTTTAGCAAGATAATCTAAATCAAGTACAAAGTTAAATTAGTAGTAAGATATAAATACACCGTTTAAACATTGGAAACAGTAAAGAAGCAGAGCTGATGAAGATGAGGCTGAAGTGCAGAGGTGTTCCCTGAAGAGGTGAGTCTTCAGCTGCTTTCAGAACATGGGTAAAGATGCTGAAGTCCTCAAAGTTAGGGGCAGTTCATTTCACCATTTGGATGCCAGGGAGCAGAAGAGCCTAGGTCTGCCATTCTTCAGCAGGGCTACAACCAGTCTCTTCCCATTAGTGGGCCATAGAGCGCGGGAGGGGACGTAAGCCTTGATTGGAGACTGGAGGTAGCTTGAGGCCGTCCCACTGATGGTCTACAAGGTGCTCCAGAGTGCAGTACTCATCCTGACTGACACAGTCAGATACTGCTTTATGTTGTGGTAGCTTCTGTGCAGGAGATGACAGAATGCTGTTCCTGAGCTGTTGTTTACATGCTACATTATTCTGTTAATGAAAGTGCATGTTTTACTCAGAGCTCTTGTCTATTGCAGTACCATGCTTGAAGATTGTTCTGAGCAAAGCTCTGGGCATTGGGATCATACTCGGATCTGTCATGGGTGAGAAATGTGCTGTTTATCACTTCTGTTCGTGTTTTAATCCCGATGTTCACTATTTTTGTTTTGCTTATTCTTTTGCCTCTCAGTTTACTGGCCTGTCTCTGTCAGCTGTTGTCACCTGTACACGATTTCACCTGTTGGTGGATTAATTGAATACTCACCTTCCTCTGTTTTCTTTTCTCTTTCTCCACAGTGAAGCTGCCGCAGGTTTTTAAGATAATAGGGGCCAGGAGTGCAGAAGGCCTGAGCTTCAGCGCAATCCTCCTGGAGCTGTTTGCCATCACTGGCACCATGGCCTACTCCGTCACTAACAGCTTCCCCTTCAGGTATTACTCACCTGTCAGTCGACCCCAACGTAGTCATTGTCATGTGGTCAAAGGTATGGATTTGAAACCTTTTTGAATCTCAAATTATTGTCAAATTTTTTTGTATTCATAAGGAAAACAACCAATTTTTGTGTAAACACATTTCTCAAATAGCATAATAATACAGAAAGTAATGGTACAACAATACATCCACTTTATCGGTGACAATGTCATTTGTCTTCTGCAGCCAGATCTATGCAGGAGTAATCATAGCACCACCTAGTGTTCGGGAGGTATATTTCACTCCTGTGGCCAACCCATTTTGTGTGTATGTGGGTGTGTCATTTCACAGTGCCTGGGGTGAGGCCTTGTTTCTCATGTTGCAGACAGTGGCCATTGGGTTTCTCATCCAGCACTACAGAGACAACACAGCTGGAGGTAAGGGCTACTGGTCCTCCTTTCACTATTGCATGAGGACATGCAGACGTTATGCACATTATTCAGTCCCATTTATTTCCACAGGTGTGGGCTTCCTTGTACTGTACTTCAGCTTGGTGTCCCTCTTGCTCTCCCCGCTCATGCCGCTGGTCGTGGTCACCGCAATGCAGGCATCCAACGTGCCCGCAATTATTGTGGGCCGGGTACGTGACTTGTAACAGGGCACATGGTTGTGGGCGTGGCCAGTGTAAACTATTGTTCCTGTCAGGCACATGGTTGTGGGCGTGGCCAGTGTAAGTTATTGTTCCTGTCAGGCACATGGTTGTGGGCGTGGCCAGTGTATGCTATTGTTCCTGTCAGGCACATGGTTGTGGGCGTGGCCAGTGTAAGTTATTGTTCCTGTCAGGCACATGGCACACACTGTAGTTTGTGGGTGTACTTTGACTGACACTTTTTGCTACAATTGACTGGCTCGGTTGTTCAGTGGGCGAGACTGAATTTCCGTGCAGCCCCAGCAGGTGTTATTGTAATTACTGTGCGATAGAAAACAGTTTAATTCCGTGCTGTCCACCAGTCATTTTTCTGCCCTGCAGTTTTTTGCAGTTCAAAGGCAGCAGTGTGGTTAAGGCCTGAGTTGCTTCTGTCATGAGTGTGTCATAATAAAAAAAAAAAAAAAAAAAAGTCAGAGGGAAAACCACTAATTTTACCACTAATTTACTAATTGATGTTCTGAAGCTGAGTAAATAATATGTTGCCAGGCGATCTGTTCAGACAATTCCACTTATGCTGATCACTCGTTTAAATGTTTATTAATTTTTATGTAACTCATTTTTCTTACTACAGCTCATCCAAGTAGGTACAAACTATCGTAATGGCCACACAGGCCAGCTTTCAGCCGTTTCCTTCTTCCTCCTGTTCGCCGGATCTCTGGCCCGCATCTTTACCTCAGTGCAGGTGTGAAGCTCTAATGTGAATGAGTTGAGCACAGATTTTTGCTGTTTTTTTTTTTTTTTTCTCCTTGTATTCTCATTTGCTGCCTTTTTGTGTGATACTAGGAGACAGGCGACTCACTGATGATATTAAGTTACATCATCTCCTCCTCCTGCAATGGACTCATTGTGGCCCAGATCCTGTACTACTGGAACCAGAAGTCTGCTGTGAAGAAGAAGAGAGAGTAGGGGAGGAAGGCGGGATCATCCTTGTTAAGAAACACACACACACACGCGCACGCACACACGCGTACACATGCATGGTAAGGCCCCATCCACACTAGACTCAGGACCAAAGTATAAGACATGGACTTTGACTGGCTCGGTCACCTCTGTTACAGATGTTGACCTACCGTGAACAAGCCCTTTCAGTGCACTAGCTCTCTCAAGCAGGGGAGACACGGGGACCCCACCCAGTTCACGGGGACCCCACCCAGTTCACGGGGACCCCACCCATGTTCCTCTTTCTGCCATTCCTGTTCCACTCTGAATTTACTGAAGTTCCACAAATATACTTTGAAATGTTTTGTCAACACTGTAATGCAGCCCACATTCACCCGTCAGCACGTTAGTGCAGTATAATATTCATTTATAAGCAAGGCACTATAAGGGACTTTTAAGACTGTTTTTTTCCCTTTTTCCAAGTTGCATCTTTGTGTTTGTTCCATGATGTTAATATTTTGTTTGATTCCATTATGTAAGATTTCCTTACAAAGGTTGTGACCGATCTTAAAAAGGCATCTTCCTTGGTAAATCTCAAAATGTATACCTTGCAGTCATTATGCTTTATTCTGATTTAAAAAGAAGCATACTGTATGCATTTTTCATCCATTTCTGAATATGACTTGACATGCTGCAAAGCTCAATCTATGGACTGTTAAGATAAACAGAGAATGAGCCTGGTTTGTGTTCTGTGAAAACACGAGTGATAATTTCTTTTATGTCCAATGAACTGGAATAAAAGACGTTTGAATTTCTCAATCAGTTGGCTGACATTAAGAGGGGAAATTGCTCGGAAAGAGGAGACGCTCCGAGGACGGGTCTGTACTGCTCATTGGTGTGATGTACGTTTATGCCGCTAGGTGGAACCAAATACCCAGCGAAAAATGCCTCCATTCAATTATTTCAAACGCTGATGAGCGAAGTCCGTATTTTCATCACTGTTCAAGAGACTGTAATTTAGGGTTAATTAATTTCACCCTGATCCTAATTTTATGCTTTCCATCACAGTATTTTCTTTTTAGTTATTTAAATGTGCATTTCCCTTGGTGTTCCGTCCAGGTGAAACGTTTTCCATGGTTGTGTTGCATAGGATCATGCCCCTATCCCCTTTTGTTCCTCCGTCAAACAGAACTAATGTTGCCAAGGTTTTGAAACGAGATAGGGGGGTAATTTTACCTCTTCTTTCCCCCTTGTATTTATCACTCTACTCTGCTTCTGTCATTTTGCTTGTTGTCATTCACCAGCCTGACTCATTTTTCTCCTTTGAAAGAGTAAAAATGAAAGTCCCAAAAGGAATGTAAGTGGTTACTGGTGTGAGACTGACTGAACAAAAATAGCACAACAAACAAGATGGTTGAAAGTATAAAATAAAAAGGGTACATAAATATGTGAAAGATGCAAAATGCAGATATCCGTTCAGGCCGACAGTAATATCTGTTCTAGGCTATCGTGTTAGAATGTCGTCTTGTGAGGTCGGTGATTGAAGTTCAGTTTTGATTTAAAGTATTGAGATTAGTTTGTGGAGCATGACACACGTCAGGTTTCTTTAATGTGTGTCCCAGTTCTTATCTACCTGTAAGGCTTGAAGGGTGGGACTCTGTATTTCCTATCTCCCCGTCTCTCCACACCTTCATGCTGGTGTCTGGCAATTGGATTCTGCGTAGATTAAGGCAAGCCTTTCATGTGCCGTTTTGGGTTTCATGCCAAGATTGTTAAAGAGCAATACTTCTACAGCAGTAAATTATGGTATGTTTTATTAGATCTGAGCTGTTTTCAAATGTGCTACTTGTGTGTTCATATGTCTCCTAATACAGCTTGGAACATTTTTTATTCTGGTGAATGATTTTGGCCTTGTGCTGTATAACTATTTGCGCAATATGCGTGGGTTTTCTCTGCATTCCGTCAATAGTACAAAAATATCTGCAATCAAGCTTTTGTTTGTCTTTTCAAATGTTAAATTAATAAGTGGAATATTGGGATCTGTTGGATCGCTTACAATATCACTGCAAACACCCTTTACTTAAACTACAGTTCAGGTTAACTGCAAACTTGCCAGTGTTTATGTTAATGGTAAACAGGCATAACATTACAGTGTAAATTGTAATTTTCAGAAAAGATTAGGGAAGTTACTGTTTTTTGAATGTCATACCTTTGGGAGTGTGTCTCTGTAAAACTGTTTCTCGTTTTTCTCTGTCTTTCTCCCTCTCTCGGTCATGTGTGGGACCGGTCTAGTTCAGGGTGTGTCTTGTTCATAAGTGTTACCTGCCACTCAGTCTCTCACTACTTAGCAAACAGCTGTGCGATTAGCTGCATTAGCCTGGTGTAACTTGTCTCATCTGTCAGACAGGCCACAGCTGGTACCAGTCTTTGTTGCCAAGATTATTCTTCAGTAAGAAAGTTGTAAAGGTCTCTATGTTTTGTCAATTTGGATAGAGAAGCTACGTTTTGCTTAAAATAAACATTATCTGAACTTGATTATGTTTCTTTAACTTAGAGAGTTCACCTCTTTTTTCTGGAGAAAATGTGTTCTTGTGTGTATTATGTGGAACAGGTGTCAAAATTAGAAAAGCATCCATCATAATTCATATAATGTTTTCTTTATCAAATTTCTAGTATACAGGGAAACACAAAGTGGGTGTAACCCTCCTCAGCGAAAGCCAGTGACGCAATATAGTTAGTGTAAGACAAGGATAATTTGTTTCTAATATTACTCCTGGTTCTAAGTGACGTATGTAGACTGTTTATGTTTATATATGAGAACTGTGTATACAGATAAACATTCAGATTTAAATATTTATTTTGCTTTTATCTGTATATTGCAAAGCAACCATTTTTTATAATTTTGTAAAATTTAATTTAACAGTTGCCTATTAGTAACTCAAAATTTGTCACTTGTTGCTTTAAATGGAAAAGATTAGATGCAGTCCATCAGGCTTTAATGAGACAGAAATGCACCTTTGATAGATTTTAAATTTGGATTTGTCTTTTGGAACATCTCAAACATTGTTTTCAAAAATAGTAAGACCACACGCAAGGCCAGGGCTGAAGATAAGCAAGTTAAATGTTTAACAAAGTTTTTTCAACAGGCTTTTCTTAAAATGAATTTAGAATGTTTTTGTTTCTTACGTTCTCCATTCATTCATCTGTAAAGTGCCTCAACTGTGACCAAACGGACTTCCGTTTTAAAAGCCTGTTATTGTTGTAATTTGTGATTTGGCTTAGCTGTGTCAGACTGGTTAATCAATTCAATAAAGCAAAACGGTGGAGCAACTGCTATATTATATTCTGGGTTTTAAATTTCTGAGAGGTTATCTCCATTGTACAGCCCTGGAGTGGTTGATGCAGGTGAATAAGTTGTGGAACTGGTCTAACTGAAAAGTAGGCCTGTGGTATCCAGTGAAAGTGTATAGATGGGTCCTTAACATTGCATGCAACTTATTTACAATGTTATGCGACATACAAGCTTTTCTTGGTGTAATTTAACCTCAAGTGCTTTTCACCGCTGAGAGACTAAATCCGGGCACAAATGTTTACCCACTCTTGTATGTACACCAGCCAGACCTTCAAATTGGTTGTACAGGATTGCAACATAAACCTTTTGACAAATATGATATTTTTCCAGTAGCCGCAGTTGTGTATTTAAGGTATTAAATTAGGAATTTCGTTCATTTAAAAGTAAGTGTCACCCACTCGCAAACCTGTTTTGAAAAAATGATTGTGTTATGCCGGCCTGTCGTGTCACGACCCGTTTACGTTCCGGCAGGTTTAAAACAACGACAACAAAGTGCGATTCTCAATATTCAGCGTGACATTTAAAAATCAACTTTGGTGGGTAACTTCCAACGCCTAAAATCCGACAGGGCTCCTACAGGCACGCAAATATGATTTGTAAATGTCAGACACGTTGCTGGTGTGTTTATCGCCGAGATCGGTGCCACCCCCGCGTGCCCTCCCCGTAACAGTGTAACTGCCCAGTTCTTGCGTGACTCGCTGTGCGCATCTGTAACGCGCGCGCGCGCGCGTGTTGTGTCAAATATGCAGCAGATCCTGCGCTCAGTGACATTGCATTGGAGCGTGGCGACGTTTTGCTAAAACTGCCACCCACTCGTTCGCCCACCTCTAAGCAAACATGTGCTTCGTAATCTTACATGCCGCCGTGTGAGAAGTGTAAGCCTGGGAGTGGTACTTTGGATTTAACTCAATTAGACCTGTAACAGTTTTAAAGGTTGCGTGTGTATTGATTGTTGTTGTCGTTGTCATAACATCATCTCCGCAGGGTGAGTGGTTCGAATCCATCCCTGGTTGCTTTAATGGCATTTTCATATTCTCCTGGTGACAACATTGTTTTCTTCCCGTAGTCCGAAGACATGTAGTTCAGATGAACTGGCGGCTCTAAATTGCACCGTGTGTATAAGAGTTAATGTCCAATATTGAGTTGGAGCCCTAATCCACGGAGTACCCTACTTTTAGCAATATGTTGCCTGAGACAGCTTCCAGAATACCCTCAACCTGGCTTTCATAAGTAATTGTGGATTAATTAAAGGATTTGGCGTGACAGTAAATGTTAAGATGTAATAAGTAATATTCTTTCCCACTGTGAAATATTCTCGCTATAAAACTTTGAATTTAGATCTAGAATTTGGATTTGCAACGTGTATACGGGAGTTAAGCGACATGCAACAGATTTGCAGTTTCCCACGTGTTCTTTATGGTAAGAGAGTAAACCTGTGCTGGCACTTTCCAGAACTGGGAGTGGTTTTGTCAATTTTCAGGAAATTCAGGTAGGTCCATACACATGTGTCGCCATAGCAACTTCACTTGTATGGTTCGCTAGGCTTTCTTGAAGCAAAGGCATTTCTCCTTTTACTTCAAAGGGTTTAAAGAAATAAAACATCCAAACTTATAAATAAAAGTGACTTTTCCAATATTTAACGTTCATTGAATCACGTTATTTGTGCTGAAAGCACGCAATTCGTGTGCATCCAAAATAAAAACTGTGCCTGTATAACTGCTGTTACCTCAGTGCTTTACCAGTCTTAAAAGGAGCGCAGTTTTCTATCCCACGCGGCCAAGTCACGACCGCGCGCTCTTGTTTACCCCAGCGAACGGAAACCATGGAAACCACTCAAAGCCTCACTCTGCGTTGCTATGAGGTTCTATGTACTCTGGCTACTAAAAATTTAACCACTACTCCCTGACCAATCCGTCAGTCTACACACATTTGAAGCGAAGAACTCCAGATTCTGTGCCCACTAATTATCTCTGTTGTGCTCTTTGAAATACTCAGAGTTTGCTAGATAAGTTAAGTGAACTTTTTGGGGGGTTTAATTGTGGGGCAATTTTGTTTATAAAGATATTATTCGTCTCAGGGCGAAAATTCTTTAGGCTTCAGAATTAATAAAGTATTAAATAAATACATAAATTGTTTAATTATTAATGGTGCATTTTCATTTGTAAATCTTATAATGTAGCGTTTATTTCTGTCCATTCATAGCAGCTTGCATTGTCCCACAAACGAGTTACAGAGTAACACTACGTGATATCATTTAAATCACCGTTGTTATTTCTTTAATATTTAATGATAAAACCGGCAGGCTTGCTTTACGCAATTACCTTCTGACAGAAACTGCATTGCATTGACTGGAAATTAAAAACGGTTAAAAGTAGACTACATCAGAGTTATAAAAACTTTATTCATTGCTTGCCTTGCAGCAGGGGTTCCCAGGGGAAACGGACTTTATGTCGTTAAGGGGGATGGTGCTGAACGCGCGGATGGGAGTGTGTGTTTATAACCCTCATTCCCTTCGCAGCTCTCATCCTCTCCCCTGCTCCCATCCCCTCCCCTTGGCCTCCGATTAGCCGGTGCTGGCTCTCCAATTTCCATGAGAATAGCGCCGAGCAGTGAAAGGGTTAAGCCTGGACTGGAGAAGAAGGGAGACGAAGGCCCCGAATGCAACGCTAATTTTCTGCCCGGCGGGAGACCAAGAGAAAGGGAACAAAGCGCGACGGGGGAGGCGCGGAGGACTCTGCGGCTTTACTATATGCACCTGCGAGCTCAAAAGCGGCGGACAATGCGCCTCCGAAACGGCCAATTACGGCTGGCCCAGCCACCCGCTTTCTCCGAGCAGAAGGGGGGGGGGGTGCACTGGGGGAGAGGGGCAAAAAAGAAAGAAAAAGTGAATTTAAAAGAGAGCGAGAGAAGAAAGTAATGATCGCCCCAAAACCTTTCTCCTTACTTCTCCCCAGCCGGACACCCAGCCACTGTTATCCAACTTTTTGTCAACTTTTTTTAGGATGCATGACACAAACGTCTTTGCTTTTGCAGTCGTTGGGTTAACCTAAAGCATCAGCCAGCTGCGTTCATCCCACAATGTCCTGGTTAATTTATTTCCTTTAACATCTGGTTTGTGAATGGAACTGATAAACTGGTGTAGGCGCCACCGCAGCTCTGAAATTACCGTTGGAGCAGCCTGCTCAGTATTTTCGATATATTTTATAAAATAAATCTTGCCACGTGAACCATTTGAATGCACTTTTTCAAATTAAAATATTACGACGTTATACAAATTTACTTGATTAGACTTACAGAGGCAACAACTACAATGTACATGAAACATAGTTAGTTACTACAGTTCGTAGATAATGTTTTTGATCCCAAAATTTACGTTTTTTTTTACCCTGTTACGCGATATTACTTAAATAGGCTAAACAATCATTCTTTCTCGGAATATAAAATATCCAAATCTTACAGTAATCAATTTTACTAAAATATTCTCCCATTTTATAATTGCAATTTGTCGAGTGTTTTATTGAATTTTTAAATTTTATTGAATAATGTTCTCTTCCCCCCAGAACCATAAATAAATAAATAAAAAAAACTTACCGAAACTTGTATAGTAACTTCGTGTAGTAATTTTATTCATACTGTTATTCAATATAAAAACGTCCAGAGTCAGATTAAAATATTTCACATTTATTTTCGTACTTGCTGTCTTTACAATGTTTATTTAAAACAAAAATCGCCCTTATTATAAGGGCATAAAAAGTGAAAACTATACACTTAAGAATTGCAAGACCCCCGTCTTACACGCTATTTACAGGCACAGGATTATTAACATCTAAAACTGGAAAACATTAAATGTTAAAAAAAAAAATACAAAAATTTTATGCAGTTGCACACGGATTGCAATGTAAACATTCACCTGTTTCATAATTTTAATATAAATTATTGAAGTTATAACCCCTTCAGCTGTTTGTTTTTAATAAGTAGTCAGGAAAAGGCAAAGTAAGTGTTTGCGTTGGAGTGGATTACCTATGGCGTTCAGAAATAATCAGCTAGAACACCATTTTCTCCATATCTTCTGTCCATCTGAACCAGGCAAAGTACAGAGAGAGTTCCTCAACTACTTCAAACTGTTTAGCAGCACTGAGCAGGTTAAGAGTCTGGTTTGAAAAGGGTTTTTAAGCAACAGCTGTTAAAGGCAAAAACATTTCCCATTCATGCATGTCAAACCGTTTTGCTAGAGTCAGTGATTTTAGAAAATAGTGCATTTTCCACTTAAAAGCTATAAATTGATTTTTCCAAGACAACACTGGCTTTACACCTTGGAAAGAAAATTTCCATACAGGAAAAAATTAACACTGACCGCAAAAACAAGACAGCATGATGAATACATGTCTATTAAAAAAATAATTTTATTATATCACCCCATCGTTTGTCATGGTTGTGTCAAAAAACCTCCCAACTGAAAATCTTACAAATTTGTATGTTTAATTCATAACTAGTCAAATTAAAATAAAAAGCCTGTACATCAATCTCAGTTCAGTCTTCTCAAAGCACCATGCTTTCTTTGCACACGAATTATATATTGGTTAAGAAATGGATCACCATTCACACATCCATCCCATGGATGTGGTCTAATGGAAGAACTCTGGCATTTCTGCATATCTGAGCAGGCACATTTGTGCCCTTGCAGGTCTGCATCTCGCCACTAACGTGGCAACTTTCATTTTAGTAAGAACAATATTTCAGTGTGGCACAGTAAGATATGTACACCTCTCCTTCAAAACTGAGAACAACAATCAAGTTTTTAAAAAGGCAAGAAGGAAATATCAGTAGTATTCCAGCACAAATGCAGTTTGCTCAGCTTGTGTAGCTGACAGATATAGGGACAGCATGGGAGTAAGACAAGAACATCCTTTAAAAACATTAGAACAAACTAAATGAAATGAGGAACCCCTAAAGCTCACAGACTAAAGGGGCAGACAACACTGTGGGCATGGTGAAGAGCGCTGTGCCAGGGCCAGTCCTCCCTGCCTCGGACGTCAGATATGGGTGAGCGGGACTGTGCCACCGAGGTAGTGCTGCTGTACGCTAGAGTATCCCCTCTGAGCGCCGGGGTCAGCTGTGTCGCTCCCCGGGATGTACATGCTGATCATGTCTCGCAAGTCCCCTTGCAGGGCCCCACGGTGGTGGTTGGGCGCACCAGTGGGGGAGTGGGTTACTGCCTCCGGCTTCACCATGGACATGACAGGGCTGGGCTGCTGTGGACTGCTGCCGTATGACATGGGGCTATGAGAGGGGACAAGATGGGAGGGGGGTCAAACGACATTGTTCAAATGACAGCTCAGATGACCTCACTGCAATTATAATTAATGTATAAACAAACTTAGTTAACCTCATACCCTGTATGGTGTACCCCTATTAATACTGAAGGGGTCCTTAAATTAAAACACACACACACACACACACACACACACACACACACACACACACACACACACACACACACTACAGAAGCTTAAATAATTTTCTTAATGCAATGGGCCATTTGACTTAATCTGACAATTTAACATAAAAAGGTGGTACAAACATCACTTCAGAAACCTGGAATGACCCACAACACTGAAACAGGTCCTTCTAACAAATAACCTACATGGTCAGCTAGTTAAACTACTTTTGCCATTTAATTTATGATTGGAAAAAAGCACAGCTTATCATTAAAAAGTCACTACACCACCACTTTTGAGTAGCAAAGAAACTGGCAAACAGTGGAAACAAAAGAAAAGTATACCACACAATTTATACCATCTCAGCCTATTTTTGGCATTAATGCCTTCAGTTACTGTACACCACTAACTGTTTTTTTATTTTATTTTTTTTTTTTTTTTTTTTTTTTTTTTTTTAAAATATCTGTGCCTTCCATTTAATAAATTTTTAAAAAAAAAAAAAAAAAAAAAAAAAAAAAAGCCAATACACGTTGCAAAGACCCAAGAAAGACAGTGGAAAAAGCAAGCCATGGATACAGCTACACACTAGGGGGGAAAATGGACCTCCTCAACGTTGGAGGGGAGGTGATGTCAGTGAAGAAGAAAAATGTTTAAAATTGAGTACTGTTCCGTCTCTTTTAACAAGCTGCAAAAAAATCAATTTGTTTTTACACAAGATCACTGTTTTGTTTGTAGATTTTAGCACCACTGATAAACAATTATCCACCCAGACCATAAAATGGCGGCAGTACATATCTGTTTAACTCCACCCATTTTACCATTTGTGTACTGACACTGATGTTTTTTTTGTTGTTTTTAATGGAGCACCTGATGTCCTGGGGGAACATTGTTTCGTTTCACTGTGTACTGTACCAACTGTATACAGCTAAGATTACAATAAAACCACATCCTATCCTACTCACACCACCCTTACACTTTTATAGCTTCTCCTTTACTCCACTATGATGCTTTAGGCTAGAAATGAGGTTGCTTGTGTCTGAGTCCGAACTGAGTAGATGAAAGGACGAATTGTGGTTCTCATCTTCGCCAGATAAATACTCAGACCATGCATATTGTTCGTGCTTATGAATGAGCTCATTGCCTCAGTTTGTTAAACACTAAAAAGCCTCACTAATCAATTGAGAAATTGATTTCTGTTAGGACCACACGTTCTCTATACCGTGATATTGATAAGAACACAGCACCGTATTAAAAATGCCAGTTAATTAAAGACTATTGTCAGAGGCCCATGTTTTGCCTCAGAGCAAATTTTAAAAAGACAGTTTTCATTTTTCATCGGTTTACATGATTTGTACTTGCAAAAAGTAGTTACAGTCTTCCTTTAGTTGCATCGGAACTGAAGACACGATTGAAGGTAGTCATGACCTTTTAATGGCTGCTAAGGTAACACGTGCGACCTGGCTTCAATTACCCGCTTTTACGGACTGTGAAAACCTATTAACTGGACCCAATTTGAACATTAGCATAAGACCAAAAGTGCTTAATCTGAAAAAGTTATTTACCGCCGAAAGCAAAAATCAAAATGTACCGAGACACGATATAAAAGAAAAATGGTTAAACAAGTCTACTTCCTCTAGTAACATGTCTACATTTTTACAACCTACATAAAGGCTGCGTTATAAGAAAACTGGTTAATTAGAGATGCAGAACAAATATCTAAAATAAGGTGTTAATTTTTTTCCGTTTTGACTTTTGCTTTGAAATAAATGCAGTGTGTTACGTAAAACCTACAGTTCAGAAGGAAGTCCGGACGGTACGCAAGTGGCGGTAATACACACCTGTATGAGTTCGCGCTGTTCATGTAAGTCTGCGCTGTAGCCATCGCTGGGGGATACTGCAGGGCCGACAAGTCGTAGCGGTGAAGCTGCTGGGGGTATCCGAGTGGTTCGCTCTGCATAGTCGCATACCCCCCTGTGGGTCCCCACCCATAGCTTTCCATCCTAGGGCTCGCTCCAGGTCCCTGCGCCGCAGCTGCAGCTAACAGGTTGCCTGCGGACAGCGGGTACTTGGTCACTGGATTCTCCTTCTTTAGCAGCGGCTTGCTCTTGCGGCGGGGTTTGTATTTGTAGTCTGGATACTCCTTCATATGCAAAGCTCTAAGTCGCTTCGCCTCATCTATAAAAGGCCTCTTCTCGGCATCTGTTAAGAGCTTCCATTCCGCTCCTAAGCGCTTACTGATTTCCGAGTTGTGCATTTTCGGGTTCTCCTGTGCCATCTTACGCCGCTGACCCCTTGACCATACCATGAACGCGTTCATGGGCCGCTTCACTTTGTCCATAGGGTCGCCACCGGGAGGACAAACTGATTTGGTTGCAGGGTGATTGCCACCCACCCCGCCGCTCACTGGAGACATCCCTTGGCCGGCTTGGTGCGAAGGCGGCGGCCCTGATGACTTCAGTTCGTGTTCCATCATGCTATACATTGTGCAATTAAGTAGCAGATCTAACAAAAAACTTTGTATAAAAGTTGTTTGCTGAGCTGTAAATCTCAGTGAACAACCCCAGTAATTGCCTCGGTCACCCCGCGTTTTAAGACTGATAAAAGTTTCGACTAATACGACTACCCTAGCAAAACAAACTTCGGCACCACAATCAAGTTTGTTTTGCAAGGAAAAAAAAACTCTCACCTGTATTCAACCAGTCATCACTCTTCATAAAAGGAGTATAACGTCAGCTAAAATGCAATTTTAAAAAACATTAATTCAGATAAGGCTTCCCCGGTAAACACCTCAGTCAGACGGTTAGGTGGGACTGATTCACATTAAGTAAAGATAACTGCAAGATGGCAAAAAGTTCTTCCTTTTTCTCTCATGTGGGTTTTAGTGATGATAGTGTGTGGAGCTGAACCAATCCGATCCTTTCCAGTCATTCATTTGCATCACTGAAGAAAGGGGCGCGGTGAATTTGGAAAGCGATCGTTGAAAAATGCCGACAAGCGCGTTAGTGAGGGTGTGTGTTAAAAAAAAAAAAAAAAACTAACAATCTCTACACCACATACTCTTCTAACCTCCTTTGCGTCCTTTAATTCTCAATAAGTATTTTAAACGTGTAAATATAAAAATTCCACTGAATGAATAAACATCACTTGAAGTAGTTTTTAATAACCTGTGTTGTGTGTACACGTGCATTTGCAATCATCTTTATACCAAGTCAAGAGCGGCAGGGTGTAGAAGTAGCACTTATTCATAATTGTCCTTTCTAAAAAGGTTTAGCTTACCACTTATTACAAAAGTCAACTTTGCATTGTAATCAATATCTTTTGCAAAACAATTTTTTATATTGAGACAAGACACCACATTAACAACAGAATTGTCAATTAAGTTTTCAATGGAAAAAGTTGTCATTGGGGAAAAAAGTTAGTCATGACATACACTACTGAAGGGGATATGAATGAAATAACAGTAATCACAGCACTAATATTAAAACCTTACACATATGTGGGTTTGCTTACATAATCCCAATTGAACTGAAAAACTGATTACATAGGCCATGTCATAAAAGGAGGGGGAGCACCCCCACGCGCATGTTTTTGCACCCCACTGACATTGCTACTGTAATTAGCCCAGGTACGACAGGCAATCAGCTGCTCCTCCTTAATACATTGTTACAGTGGCTAGTTTTTATGGCCTGTGGTTTGCACCCTCATGATGAGAGGTTCTCCAGTAGCACAACAGCAGCAGGCAGCAGGGCTCCAAGAAAAGCCAAGGAAGGCTGGCTCCAGGGCGAATGTGACGGCTGAGTCCACCGCAGCACAGTCCTGCTCTCAGCAGCTGAGCATCATGGTCAGGGTCACATGCATCCTGTCCGTGGTGCTTCAATAAGACACCTCTATATCTTGTAACCATGTTTTTAATACTTGCAATAACTATCAAAAATACTCAAAATAAATAAAATGTGCCACAGGTGGGAAAGAAAAACACCTAATTTCAAAGCATGCTCTAAGTACATACAATCTAACCAGTAAAACAAAAAGTAAATTTAAAAATGTAAACAGGCTGTAAGGCGTGTTAGACAGAGCTCGTATGAATTAGACTGCGAAATAATAGCTGCCCTCTGCTGACGAAGGACCCGCTGACAGACTCCATGCTGCTCACAGCAATCCCGCGCAGATGTGTAACGCAGCTGTGCCGCACTCTGTGTACCACAGGTGTGTGTGATGTTAGTTTACTGACGGTTGTGCCTTTGCGACTGCCAGTGCAGCTCAAGAGGTGACACGTATCGCCGGTACAGCTGCCGTGCGTGATCCGCGATCACAGGTGTGAGGCGCAGGTGTGGGTCTGTGTACGTTTCTGTGCGTGACTGACAGTTACGCCCTGATGCCAATCAAACCCAGAATTGTGAGGTTCCACTCTCCCGTTTCTGTTTCCAAGACAACCTCCTCTGGAATCTCTCCCGCACCCCCCTCACTTCCCCCTCCTCCCTCTTTCTCGGTCTTCTTTCTATTCAGGCTTCCCTGTCAATTTTTTTTTCTTTTAAACAAAAACAGCCATGCAGCTCAAAATCTCAGCTTCTCTCTCCCACTCACTGTCTCTCTCACTCACACACGCCATCATTTTCAACCCTTCTTTCTTCTGTGTCAGAGTCTCTGTGTTCCAGTGCTTGAAGTTTTAAAACCACAGCAAGTTACAACAAGGATTTCATTCCAATAAATTATGTAACCAAAAGTCCTTCATGACAGGAAATTAAAATATTTCATCCCCACTTTTAAGGGCTACCTTGCCATTTTATATTAGATGCAAAACAAAAAAAAACTGATTTTACTGCTTTTGAAACGAATGAGTATTTCTTAATTCAATCTACTTTCAAACACGTTCAATCCACGTTACGATTCACATTTTTTTGCGTTAAAAGTTAACTTTCATCAACTCTGAACTTGAATTTTGAGTTTTGTTTACGGGTATCCTTATTTCATAAACAATTTAATCTTAATAATTGGCACTTAATTCCCTTCGACTGTTGGAAATAATTATAGGTAAGATTGTCATAATTTAGGCCTGTTATGTTCTCGATTGAAGAGTGGTCCAGAGGTACCTTTTTAACCTGTTGCATGGTTTCACCCTTTTACTTCGGTTGTGTGTCAGTTTCGGGGCCATTAAGTGCAATTATTCCGACACCTTGGGTGTTTCTTTGGGCGTGCATAGTCACATCTGCTACGCTGACGAGGTGTTAATTGGCGATGCCTGATCCGATGTCCGTTGTCGCCTTCCACGCTTATTATGGAAAGCTAGATTGCAGCAAGAAATGAATGTCGTATGGGATCTTACCGTGCCACACCGTTCACTTTAAACGTAGCATTTACGCGAGTGACAAATTCACAGCCCTCATAATAATCACAATAGATGCTCTCAGGAAGAGATTAACGGGCAAGTACGTCTATAAATATTAAGACATAAAAGTGGATGAATATCACCTGCGCTTTTTAAATAAAACGTCTCTGAGTAGTAAATGATTAGGTCTGATATAGGTTCATAACCCAACGCTGAGCTGATCTAACAGAGACTCATATAAACAGGAAAATGCCAGCACAAAAAATGAAGTATATATTTTATTTTTACTAGTAGTATGTTCTGGTGAATGCAATAATACTAATGTATAATAATGTAATTATATTGTATCTGTAGTTTTTTCTTGGAAAAATCGGATCCGATTAATTAATAAGCTTTTTGTATGTATGACAACGACAGTAATTTGTTCAGTTTGGATTTATAACAGGAGGGGTCTTTACGCGCAGTTAAAGCTGTTACTTATTTTAGGCAAACCCGTTCCAATAATATTTTCCATTGACGAAAAGTTAAAAGACAGTGACGTGCAGAATGCGTAAAGATGGGTGTGCTCTAGAACACGGGAGATCAGAAGTTACGTAATAAATTGCAGTGTTCTTTCGTCTCAGTGTTATAAGTGCACATTATGGTACGCTGTTTGTCGTGAGAAAGGAGAATAATAGCCCGAGGATTTTTAAACGGCAATCTCATCTGTGTGGGTTAATATCAGGGACATGTTAAGAAGAATATACAGTGAGGCTAAATTATGAAATAGGGACCTAAAATGACAGATGAGAATAAAATAAGAAAGGGAATAAATAAATTCAGGAAAAGGCTGAGCTGAAGGAAAAGATATAAAGAGGAAAGCTGAAGAAGAATAAATTGGGTATTTTAAAGAGGGGGGAGAAGGTACTTCAGCTCTCGGTGACAGGCTGATTGAATATCCCTCTATTCTCCCTCTCTCTCCTCTGTTCTCATGTAAATGGTCCCTTCAGTCTCCCAGCCATCCGTCACAGGGCAGAAAGACCTTGGCAGGCCTTTTACGAGCCTCCCACTCGCATAATCCCCTCATCCACAATCGGGCAACCAGCAGGGGGGAAAGGGAGGTGGTGATGGGGGTTATGGCCGGAGTGAAAAGTGGTGGACGGGCCACCTACGCTGAACGGGAATGACAGAACATCACACATTATGGGGTACACAGAAAGCTGGATACCTGATGGAGAGAAACAGAGACATAGTGTGTAAAGACAGTTTAAGGTAGGCAAGAAACAGCAAGAGGACTGGGGCACACTTATAAAACTGAAAAACTCACCTATTTAATATACTGAAATTTGAGAAAAATGAACAGAAGACTGGTACTGGATTAGTCAATCATAAAAAAAACTTACTGATTAAAATCAAAAACAAGACAGAATGTGAGGGAAGAGGCTATGAACATGAATGTGGGACATCTAGAGGTGAGCTGTAAAACACTGAAACTCCAAGATGTTGTACACTAGGCCAAACACGTGCGCTGCTCGCGCTAATACCGGCCTCTGCTGGATGCACGACTGAACTACACGTTGCAGTGCAGATCTAACCATTTCGTGTTATTTTTACGAGATTTGTGCAACATGAAAACCATGAATCACACGGTCATGAATCACGATTGGTCATTGCCAGGCGCATTGAGTATTTCGACATTGCTTCCTTTTCAAATTGTAAAGCAATGCATATATTCGCGTCTTAACCACACTTAACGAAAACGTTACATACAAACGCCAAATAGGGGAAAAGTTTTACTACCTCTAGGAAGTTTATGGTCTATAAATTCCTTCTCATGCAAATGTAATTTCTATGCCATTTTCGTTGAGTTTATCGTTGTTTGATAAACCGAAATTGTATTTAAATGGTAAAATAGTTTGTCATAAAAATTGAGGCCGAAATTGAATAGCCGTCGAGTTCCGGTATAACCATGCCTTCCAAAGCACAAAAAATTGAAAATGGTAATGCAACCGGTAAAAACTGATGCAACCAGTTAAATGAGAAAAGCAGCGCAACTACTTAAAAAGAGAATTTTATTTAAGACCTTTACAATAAATACTATACAGAATCCAATGTAAAAAAGTTAATACATTGCTTCTGTCTCAAAAGATTAACAATTATCACATAAAAAAAAAAAACCAACCTCCAAACCAATAGTATCCTCTCTAACATCATCCCACCCCAATACCCCCCCCAAGGCTGAGACAGGCAAAATTTAAACACTGAACAAGCAAAAGATATTTCTAAACACTATCATTAGCAGTTTGGTCCTTACATTACACAACTCTACATCTTTTGGTGAGGTAGGTTACAGCAAAACACACACCCCTTCTGATTCTGTTATATGAAAAGGACTCTTGCCTCAATGACGCAGGTATAGAAAACCTTTGTTTGACAATTTCAAAAAAAAAAAAAAAAACCCCAAAAACAAAAAGCCTAGCTCTTATAGTCAAACTCACATAAGGGCAAGCACATTAATGCCTTATGAAAGTTGTGAATTTCCAATCATGAAAGACATACAACTCATGACAAAAGTGTGGGAGACAAAGCGTCAATACAGTTTCTTTACCCCCCCAAGATTAATGACTCATACATAATGCAACACATGATGCACAGATTTCCTGTTTGAATTGGAGCCAGCAGTGTAGTGGACCCATTAACCACCAGTGTAGCATGAGTGCGCTGACGGACAGGAACACACCAGTACAAGTTACATGATGGTCAAATACAGACCCACATACATAGCCAGACAAACAGGAACACAAGCTCCATTCTCACAGAACCACAGTTTTAGGATGAGGGACATCTGAACTGGGGCATTAGTCTCCAGGTTTCTCTGGAGATCACACTGATCAAACATTATGGGGGCAGGGTAGTAGGGGGAGGAGGGAGAAAAAAAAAAAAAAAAAAAAAAAAAAAAAAAAAAAAAAAAAAAAAACCAAAATGCAAAAGCAGGGTATCTAGATTAGGTCAGCCACATTCATAGGCATCTCCTCCACAGTGGTGTTGTAGAAAGTCTCAATGTCCCGGAGAGTACGCTTATCATCCTCCGTCACCATATTGATGGCAACACCTTTTCTGCCAAAGCGTCCACCACGCCCAATCCTGCAAGGAGAAGGACATGAGAACACTCCTCCACAGTGGTCTAAAAACAGGGCTCAAACTCAGATTATTAAGGTGGGGTCTGCAAGAGACCTGCCTACACCAAAACTGACAGTGTAGAAGCCATGAATCACATTTTCCATTTAGTCATTTAGCAGATATTTGTAAGTTACTTTGGACAAAAGTGAGTAGGAGCACAAATGCATATCGAAACAGACAATATCTGAGTCCAGCTAACAGCAAGAGCTGTCATACTGTGTGAAGTCTAAATCAACCAATGTGGCAAACAGATAAATATCAGTAACAAGTTAAAATTGGCAATAGCCAATTTTAATAAAATAAAAATATAAAAATAAAAAAATTGGCAAAATGAACAAACAGGAAGTTAACAATGGAGCAGTAAAGCACAGCCGATGAAGATGAGATTCACGTGCTGAGGTATTTCCCCTGAAGACTTTACACCACGTAACTTACCTGTGTATGTAGTTTTCCCGATTAGTGGGCAGATCGTAGTTTATGACAAGAGACACTTGCTGTACATCAATACCCCTGGCCTACAAAGAAGAAGACCAGTCATTACCAAATATCATGCTATTTAGTGACCCAGCAAAACTACTGCAGAAATCCACATATCCACCACACCAAAGTTTGAGCCACGCCCAGAAAAGACCAAGGAACAGGCTGGTGTCTTGAATGTCAACTGTTCAATAGTTGTGAAAGGGAACCCAGAACCCAATCACTGTGGACAACAGGTTGGATTCTCTACCAAAGATCTTTGTTCCTCCTGCAGCACAAGAATAGCCGAGGGGAGAGGGAACTTTGGACACGTCCACCAACCACCAGCCCAGCAACAAGCGTCCAGCTCACCAGCAGGTCTGTGGTGATGAGTACTCTGCTCGATCCAGATCTAAACTCGCGCATGATCAGGTCCCTCTCCTTCTGGTCCATGTCACCATGCTGGGGGAAGCAGACAAACACGGTTTTTCCAACCAGTACAAACACTGCTCAAAACAAGCCACAAAGCAGCAGAACACCTGTATCCACAGCATGAACCAGCTCCATTCCCACATCAGAGACGGCTGGGATGAATATGGATGGTCCATCTTCCCCTGCTAGATATAAGCTTGTGCCACTGAAGACACTGCTTTGCCCAGTAAACAGGGGACTTGGGTGTCATTATCAGCAATTTAAAAGGCAAGTTCCTCACCAGAGCTGAAACGGTGAAGTCCCTGGCATGCATCTTCTCAGTGAGCCAGTCCACCTTACGGCGCGTGTTGATGAAGATCACAGCCTGGGTGATGGTCAATGTCTCGTACAGATCACACAAAGTGTCCAATTTCCACTCCTAAAGACAACACCAGTAACAGCATGGTCAACATTGTAGGGTGGTCATACTAAACACGAATTCCCTACGCTGCTTATAGAGGGGGCACATTTTCAGGCTCTCTTCTCCTTATCATGGCCCCAGAGACATGCAGTCTCAGACTCAGCCGCTAGCAGAACGCTAACCGGCAGCTGAGAGCTACAGTGAACTCTGGGATCAGCTGACACGCATGGTGATCATCATGAAATGCGCCCCCCCCCGAGGGTGTAGCAGAAGGCACGCCAAGCCTCACTAATCTTACCTCTTTCTCCACATTAATGTAGAACTGACGGATGCCCTCCAAGGTGAGCTCTTCCTTCTTGACAAGGATGCGAATGGGCTCACGCATGAACTTCTTGGTGACCTCAAGCACATCCTGCGGCATGGTGGCCGACAGAAGAACCACCTGCAGGAGAAACGCTGGGGCTGAAGTATGGGACTGCCAAAATGGCTCACATACACAGGACATAAACCAGACAAGTCCAGTTACAAGGCAGAAAGGCGACCCACTTAAGACACCAATTTGTAGAAAGGGTCTAACATTAAAAGACGATACTGAAACACCACAGCAAATGCATCATGCCAATTTCAAAATGCCACCTTCCTCTGCCTGAGTAATACAGACAAACCCTGTATCCACAGCATGAACCAGCTCCATTCCCACATCAGAGACGGCTGGGATGAATATGGATAGAGTCCCTCTCCCCCTGCTAGATATAAGCTCGTGCCACTGAAGACACTGCTTTGCCCAGTAAAACAGGGGTTGCTAGGAGATCAGGCTAGAAAAACAAACCTGCGTATCTGAGCCAAGTTTCTGGAAAATTTCATAGATCTGGTCCTTGAACCCACGGCTCAACATCTCATCGGCCTCGTCCAGCACAAACATCTTAATGTACTTGGCAGCTGAGTGGAAATAAACATGTGAGGAACACATTAGCGTGTGCACACACACCCCCTGTACAACTTTCAGGCTCACCAAATCCTCCATCTTTGCACTTTTCCTACAGCACTTAAACCAAAGGTGTAGCAACCAACACCAGTCTGGCAGCCATACTTACACAGAAACTTGCGGTTCAGCATGTCGAAGACACGCCCAGGGGTGCCAACAACTATGTGCGGAGCCTCGGCTTGCAGCTTCTGAACCTCATTCCGAACATTGGTCCCGCCGATGCAGGCGTGGCAGGAGGCACCCATGTAGTCACCGAGAGCCAGGATCACCTTCTGGATCTGCAAGAGAAGTCGGCCAACACCGTGCAAACTTAAAGCCTTAATCCCAATGTTATCTAACATAGGAATCCCTGCAGAGTGATGACCACAGCAGGAACACTAAACATGGTAAATAGTAAGGAGGAAAAGCTACATCAAGTCAAGCACTCATTTACTCAGCAGCAAGAAACAGTTTGCTTACATCAGTGAAAGTTGTGGCTACAATCACGAATCAGCATGTTGTTCGCTGCAGACAGCTGATATGAACGTAGACTTTCTTTCCCCTGCCAGATTTTGAACTCATGCCACTGCTAAAGCAATGCTCTGCTCATTGACTGGGGAGGGAGCACAACCGATTGGTCACTTATCTCACTTGGTATAAGGTAGGGCACGGTGGCATGTTTTACATACCTGCTGAGCCAGCTCTCTAGTGGGGGCTAGGACTAAGGCCTGAGTGGCTTTCATGTCAATTTCAATCTGCTGCAGGATCGAGATGGCAAACGTAGCAGTCTTCCCCGTGCCCGACTGGGCCTGTGCAATTACATCATACCCTGTTGACAAAAATATAAAATGTTAAAGACCAATACAGGCTCACAGGCACAGCGAATTGTGGGAACAACAAACGCAACGACAGTGGACACACACACACCCTTGATACAAGGGAGGATGGCTCTCTGTTGGATGGCCGAGGGCTTCTCAAAGCCGTAAGCGTAGATGCCCCTCAGCAAGGCCTCACGTAGGTTCATCTCATCAAAGCTGTCCACGATCTCGTTCCAGTTGCTCTGCAACACAACACCCAATTTCACTGTATCGGAAGGGTTTGGAACAAGCCTTTCCAATAGTTCCATCACTAAAATGAGTCAACTGCACTACTGAATACCTCCCTCTACTACAACAAAATCTCTACACCATACACAGCTATGCTCTGTGACTCCAGGACCAGAAAGATTCTGCACAAGACATGCTGTGAATGAAAATGAATTAGGTCAAATATGAATTAACTCCACTTACTTCAATGACGCCATCTGGTTCCATGCCTTCAGGGCCATTGTCTCTAGTTCTGGAAACAGAAGAGAAGGCGAACACCTTACTGTCGTATGTACAAACACCTTTGACATCAGATATTTCACTAAGATGCACACGTAAGCCAGTACTATGCTTTAAATTCATTTACGTGGACATACATTGTAAAGAAACTATTAACGATCGTACTGTCCAGAACGTTGGCCTAAAATTAGGTTATTCTTTCCACGTCTAACACTTGGGAGGGGGTTGGGGCTCGGAAGCACGTGAGGGGAAAGAGCGTCAGGCAGCCATTTTTATTTTAGATATTCAAGATGGCTGACGACACGTGATCATGCACGAACGGAGTCAGATATATAGCCCAGTCGCTTTGGTATGACAGTCCGTATAGTACATAAATATTAACCACGTAAAACAATATGAGTATTTACATTTTATTTTTAACCATAACTTCAAACGGGATGGATTCTGAACAGGAAGTAACCAGGCCCACCAAGTAGGCCATTGTAACGAAAAAGGAAAAAAAAAGCTTAATCATCAGTAATATGAAGTGCTGAATACACAATATAGACATACACTGACGTCCAACGCACGAGAAAAACGCTGGCAGGAATGTACAACGCGGTCGCCATTTGCTAGCCGGCATCTACATCGCCATGTGCTCAAATTGGCATTACCAGCTAGACGGCAAAATCATATAATAAAGCAAGTAAGAATGGTGCCTTTCGGAAAAGGAGTTGAGTCTGCCGTTTTAAAAGAGCAAGATCGGGAAAAATCGACCGTTTAAAACACGAGCAGGCCGACAGAGTAGTGTGGAAAACGGCTAAGCTAGTACTTGACAAAGGGCTTGCTGGAACAAGCGCTGGTCTGGGCCCTTTTGCCGAACAGCAAGGCTTTAGCCACTTGCCACGACTTTGTTAACCGAGCCACAACACGTAAGACCCATTTTAACCACGTTTTAGTCGCACAAATGTCAGCGACAGTTTATGTGACAGAACATCGCGATTCGGCCGCTGACCGAACAAAGAGCGCTCCTCAAAAACCTCGGTAAGTTTCACGAGAGAAACCCAACGATATACTTTATAATACCGCACATCACCAAAACTCACTGTTCATTTACTAATATTTCGGCATACAAGCAACATCTTCCCTCAATATTCTCAAACCGTTAGTAAGCGAACGCGACTATGATCCTTACCGATCCTCATATTCTGCCGACATTATCACAAAGAGAGAGCCGGAGGTGGAAAATGTTTTATGTACTTCAACGTGAAAAAAGACTCAGGCTTTGATTGCACCAGGATAAAGTCAATCAAGCTCGTCTTCCCGCTGTTTCTCGCGTAACTACGTACAAATAAGGTAAGAAAGGCGGGCTCTAGCTACCAGCACTCCACCAGCTTTCAGCTATTGGACGACGAAAGGACATTGGAAAACTCCATTGGCTGACTTGGCTCGTCAGAGGCGGTAACGAAGCGGAAATAATGTCATACTGTTCAAGTAAAGATTAAGCGGCAAACCCACGGAAAGCCTTTGATTTTTTGTGTGTTGGCCATGCCCTTAGTTTCACTGATGGCGTGATTATGCTCATTATTTAATGTTATTCATGTATCTATGTTAGTTCTCATTGAACTAAATAGAAAAGGTATTTGATCTTTTCCCGTAGGACAAAAATAAGCCTTTTCAGCATCACGGTGGTATTACACTTTTACAAAAAAAATACTGTTTATGCAAAACAAATTGAAGTGTAACACAGAGTTTAAATTGACACATTTTACAGCAATATATGCTTTTCACTGGCTAAACAGTCCATCTATACATTACCAAACTACTTATACCATTCAGGTGGCCTGGACCCTATCCCAGATCCTAACAAGGTAGGAGACACCCCAGACAGGACGCCAACCCATCCCAGAGCATGCACGTGTACGTACGCGTGTGTACACACACACACACACACACACTCGAACAACGGGCATCTTGTTCTCCATCCACCTAACCAGCATGTCTTCTGGGGCTGCAAGTGGAAACTGCAACACCAGAAAGAAAAACATGCAAACTCTCATTACGCATAGTGCCAAGACCTGGAGTTTTACCCATGGCCACAGCGGTGTACAGCAACAGCGCTACCCAGCTAACCTTAATTTGCATTTACTCCACCTAAACATTTTGAAATTATAGTCAGTCAACACAATCTCAACTTCGATGGGAGGAGACAAATCAGAAGTTTAAATGTTCTAAATCGACCACAGAAATGGAATGCATCTAGTTACAAAGAAACACTTAGATAACAGACTTGTGCTGAACTGACTGTAGAAGTATTATTGTCATGACTGGTTTGTGATCTTGTCTGATGTGCCCGTTTTGTGTAACGACAAAGCATCTGCCCAATGTCTTTCTTTTGACCAAGGCGTCTTTGTAACCAAATTTCAGCTCCTGACATATTGTTGCATATTCAATGACAATTTAATTAACCAGTGTTCTCCATAACACTTGCAATAACCACAAAGTTGTAATCTGGTATGTCAGCCTTAAGGGTACAAGTTGCTAGCACCAAGGACCTTAACACCAACTTTTGTGCACCAGCGCTCTTTAAGGGCCCTCTCAAAACCTGTTGGAGGGCTCACCCTGTGATCAAATCCTGGGTAATCAGTTCCACTTATCCCCCCATTACGACACTGGTGGCTGGTTTTAACCCCACCCCCTGTGACAACATTCAGGACCTTCAGCGTAGTCAGAGCTCAGCACGACACTTCGTCAACAGAGACAGTTTCCTAATATATCACTTACTCATCCTGGTCCTTTATTTGATTCAGTAAAACATAATGCAGTTTAATAAAAACAAAACAAAAAAAAAAAAAAACCATCTGAACATGTTCTGCTATCAAGAACAAGCAGGGGAAGAACATCTCACACACACTCACGGACGCACATGCGTACAAACGCACAGACATGGAAAAAACCATATGTAGCTTACACAATCCTTGACTGTTTTAAGGAGATCTATATATATATTTTTTTTTTTCCATTGAAGAAAAGTCTCTTTCCCAGCTGCTTCTGAGTGAACATGGGAAGCATCTTCTTTTTGGCCTGCTCCCAACATACAACTTCATTCACATACACTCACTGTCCACCATCTTTCACTGGACCATATCTCTGCAGACAAAGTTTTAACAGTACAGTTGGCCTCTAGTACTCATAACGGGAACTGGAGATGGAACAAAATATTAAGAGCGGAACACAAAAGATGGAAAATTAAACAAAAAAATATATATAAAGTCTGTGGCTGCTGCTGACAAAGTTGGTGATTTTCCCAGCTCTCCTCTGTTGCTTCAGCCCGAGAGCTTGCAGTGACACAGTTCTTTGTACATGAGTCGTCTCAGCTTAGGCATGTCCTGTTGGCCAAAGCTGAAGGGTTTCCCGAGGGCCAGGCACTTGCAGTACTGTAAGACCGAGGAGGGGGCAATGATAAGGCATCACAAAACAACACACTTCTCAGGCTTTGGTAAAGACTGCAGGTGGAGAACATCGCCCGCAATCACAGCAAACGGAGGACAGTATCTGTTAAGAGCTTCTAAAGAACCCACCTGAAGAACAAATGCCCCACAATCACTGTCGTTGTTCTGTCGGCCGACATTCTAATACAGGTCACAGAGAGGGTCAAATTAGTGTTCAAATAACATGTACAAGTTGTTATATTGTATAGTAAGATGTACAAAAACCGTTGACAACCCCATCAACATACAGGAAAAGGCACATTCATCGCTTCACTTCTGGTGTTCTTATTATATTTTTATCTTGGCCAAATGTTTTTGAACAAAGTTAGATGCTATTAAAAAAAGCATTTTTATGAAAAAAATGCATTTCACAATTTACACACCCATTACTTCAGAGTGCTTTCCTGGACAGTTTGTGGCCCAGTATGTTAGTCCACAGCTTGATACTGGTCTGCAGATCATGGTTTAAGGAACTAACGCTTACGCAATGGCTAACACTAGCAATATGATGCAACAAAAAAAGTGGAGTATTGTCACCTCCATAATAAATACTCTTAAATGAATGGGAGTCTTACCATTTTGAAGAAACCTTTCCACCCATTAAGGAATTCTCTCTGTTCCTTCTTGATGGCCTCTGCCTGCAGGTACTTTGCAATGTGCTAAGTAGTAAGAGGTGGAATGGAAACACCTCTGAGTGCACTCAAAGGTAAAAGGTAGGGCAGAAGTGGACAAGAGCATCCAAGCAAGACTCACCTTGGGGCACCTACGGTTAAGGGTGCGCTGGGAGTCAAAGTAGGTGATGGTACGTCGTGGGACATCTACACACACCAGCGACCAGTGGACTTCCAAGTGGATGGGGATCAGCAGGAGGTTCTTCTTGAAGATGTCCACCTGGTGGTTATGTGACAACATCAACAGTGACAGTCACTGGATTACTTGGATTTCCACAAAACCAGAAAATCAAAAGAGTACACAGCTTCCAACTGTAAGAAACATTAAATCTGATGCTGAAGACTGTTAGGGTTCAGTACATTTTTTGTCCATCTCTTCACTCCATCATAGCCATGTGCCCTCAGCTTGTCGTAGAAGAAGCTGTTGAAAAAATGGACCTGAAAAACATGAAATTTCAGAAGATAAGCAGTTACGTTACAGTAACAGTTAAGACCTTTTCCTCAGGCAACGCAAAACAATTAAAGCCTCAGTAAATGTAGAACAAAAGGATCTGTCCAAGACTTCAAAAAGAGCACACCTACACACCATATACAGCTGTGCCTAGATGTGTGTGACAGCAAGAAAAAAGGGAAGCTACTGGAAATGCAAGTTTTGTCCAAGTGCAAGTGTGAGAACGTAGGAAAGAGTGAATCATACAAACCAGGATAAAGGCTAACGAGATCGGCCATTAATCACACCCCAGAACTAAATGTTCTGCCATTTAAAAACACCTTAGCTGTGTCATTGAAAGCTTTATGAAAGCGTTTATTTACAGAACAAAGAAAACCTATTTTCAAGAACACTATTAAACACAAACACAGAATACACAGCTGTTCTCTAAATACTGCACACGTGCAGTAGCACATATTCAAAGCACACAGTCTTTAAAACAGAAGTCATTACTTTGTGGAATATCATGCTGTTTTAAATAGCAGTCACTGGCCGTTACAGTCCCCAAACGTTTAGAATGCATGTATGTGTGGACAACACGCACGTCTGCAGGAACATGTGTTGGGGTTCCCCTCACCTTTTCTGGCACACAGTCCATCACCAGATCGCCATACATGTTCATAACCTGGAGTCAACAGGGGCAGCCCGTTAGGTACCATTGTGTCAGTTCAGTGTGACTTCTGAATCCCAGTACATCTTTTATTACCCTCTCAGGACACCACAAGTTGACCTTCTGACTTATTCCCTCTTATTTTATGTGACTGGACAAACCCATTGAACAAATATATCCATCAGCCATCACTGTGACATTTCAGGACTGAAAAGGACATCAAAATAATACAATCCTCATTACAGTTACCTAAAGTTAGGAATGGCCAGCACACACCTGGTCATTGAGCCAATTCTGTCCATACAGCGTGCTCAGGTCATCCATGGTCAGAACATGGCGCTTGTAGTTGACGCGGTACCCTCTCATCATGACGTTGCCAGACAGACGCTGGTAGGACTGAATTAGGTGCTGCACCACAGACTTCCTGCAGCAAAACACAGCAGCTCCAATTCACAACTGGGCATACAACACACACCAGAGTTTGTGCTTAGCAGACTTACTGTAAAGCACAACTTTCAGCAAAAAAATAAATAAATAAATAAAAATACACAGCAGTAACATGCAAAACAGTGCAGGATATAAATGCAGAAATTAGTACAGCATCATCAAATAAGCAGATCCTTACAGACAGCCTCACTTTAATGGCAAAACTCGGATGTAATAAAACAAGCCTTACACACTATATAAAACAGCCAGGAAAAAGTATTTCTAATCTGTCCAGCAAATGCACATACAATATAGTGGCAAATCCAAATTTGAAAACTATACCTAAAATGTACAATTCACTTAACACAGTACCAAAGTAAATTGTGTGGAGGAAAAAAAAAAAAAAAAACTAACGATCATGCTAAACTAGTTGGAGTGTTCCTGAGCGTTTGCAGATCACAGCCTCTAAATGGATGCATTTATCAGCCAGCAGAAAGCAGACCTGTGGGGCTGAGAGAAGTTCTCGCTGAAGATGTCCTCCAGCTTCTCCACCACCTCGTCTACGTGGATGGGGATCAGGCTGCCGTACTGCTGCAAGAACTCATCCAGAATCCCTGGGAAAGATTCAGAATCAGACTGTACCAGAGAAAACACAGTTTGGTCACATGAAATAGATAACGGTGTCTCGATCTACACCCCCCACATCAAAGGCAGCAAAACTCTCCCATTTACACACAATTACAGAACATGTAACAAACAGTAACACGTTCATCAAGTCAAAGAACATGAAGGAAAACAGTCCTTAGTTTTAATCAAGATGAAGCTGGGATGAACCATAAAAATGTGGGCAAAAAGCAGCATGCAGGCCCTGGCCATACCTTGAACACATGTCGCGTGTTCGTTTGTCAGGGCGTTCTGCATGCTTTGGGGCGCCGGCCTGTCCCGCGGAGCTGACGGGGCACTGGCAGAGATCTCTGACGGCACCCGGCATTCCCCCGCGTCTGCTGCACTGTCCGCACTGCTGAACTCGGCAGAGTACCCGTTCACATCGCAGAACTGAGAGTCTGAAATGCAAGAGGCACAAATGGTGGTCACGACTGAACAGATTCCACACTGACCTGCGCACATTAAACCTGAAGGGTAAGAAGTTGGGGGTTTCACATTTCAAACCACAAGCAAACATTGCAGGGGTTCTTTACTTAGCACAATCTACCTAGAAAATCACTCTGCATATTTCCTACCAGACTGAACTGTATTTTTCTACACCGTTTCAAACTCCTGTGTTACACATTCCAGAAATAATACAATTCTGTACCAGTCTGTGCTCCACTGAACTGAATAACTCATTTGTAATGCAGTGAGATTCAGGTGTTTTTTTTTTTTTTGTTTATGCAAGATATATAACCCAATAAATTAACTGCTTGTGCAAAATGTTATTATGCCTGATGTCCTATTACTGCAGAGATATATTAATTCACACACTCTACTTTGAACCACCAGCAGAACAAAAAGGTTATATGAGCAGTACACAGTATACTTGGGGGGGTTATTAACTTCAACCAGCCCAGTATGTTTTTAAGAATATATCCAAAAGTCCCCACTTTCTCTACACTCCACCAAAAGTGCTGCACACTAAGGTAATCCTGACATGGGTGAGTCGAGATAAACTTAAAAGCATGTTAAGATCAGCATAGGACCATGTACTGTCACAACATGTCCCCCTGTGCCAACGTGTGTCAGTCGGTGACAAAGAAATATTCACAGACAACAACTGAAATAAGTTCCCAGGTGTACACTGGACAATGAACACAGGAGCAGAACAGCCGCAGCTAAACCCCGATTACCATAAAGACGTGTGACCAACATATGCCGCTCACATCCAGTTCACAGCCACCAGCCAGTCTCATCTTTTGTTTAGTTTTCACTGTACTACCCACCGCACTGTACCCTCTCCATTTATGGTGGTAATTCACTCTGAACAAAGATGTTACCATTTAAGCAGTTTACAAAGAAAACGCAGAAATACATTCCAAAACAATTTAAAACATGCTTTGAGTAGAGATGCAGCAATTTCTACCTATTAATAGTATTAGTAGTACACAGCACTTGTAATTCACTGCCTTCAAATTTCCATCTTCACGAACCCTTGCAAGAGACGTGTGATATATGAAAAGTCACACGGCATCATACCAGCGCGGGTACGCAGGCCTGTCCAGTTACAGAGCTTTCTAGTACAGTCACAGCTTCCACACTTGGCGGTGCTTCCTCACCTGTCCCAGCTCTGCTCCCTGCCGGTGCGGTGGGGCGAGGGCTGTGCCCGCTCCTGCAGTAGTGCCACCTCCTGGCGCGCCTGAAGCCAGCCGTCCCAAACCCCAGAGCCCGCTGCCGCCAGCTCTTCCAGCTGTGGGACAGGCGTGACCTCAGGCTCGAGTGGGCCCGGAGTCTGCGCCAGCGCCTGATTCTGGAATAGCGGAGCCCATTGAGGCGTGACGGGACGGGACTGCTGGGCGACTTCACGGAGTGTACCTCAGCCTGCAGCTCAGCCTGCGGCTCTGCCTGCGGCTGCAGTAAGGGCTGCTCAAATCCCCACTCCTCCTCCTCTCCATCTTCTTCCCAGCTACGAACTATGTAGCCCTCCTCCTCATCCTCCTCATCCTCTTCGTCTTCCTCTTCATCATCATCATCCTCCTCCTCCTCTTTCTCATCTTCCTCTTCTTCCTCCCCTTCCTGTTCATCCACAGGCTCAATGCACTCACCATCCCACATTGTCTCTTTCTGGACTAATTTCATTTGAGTGGGACTGGAGGCGTGACAGGCCAGGGCTGGTTCCATGAGGTGCTCTCCTGTGATCTCCTCTCCTCCACTGACGTCCTGGCTGCCAGCCACGGCCAGCTCGCTTTGCCAGCGGTTCTGCGCCAGGCTGCCACCACTATCTCTCATTGTCCACGGGCACCCTGCTACCTGCGCCAGCTTGCCACCTATCTGGACAAGAAGCACAAAAAAAAATGCAAAGTTACATGGATCACACAACACACATACAAAAAATATTTTCGGCAATACTTCTGGATTACAGGTGTGGGGGGGGGGGTATAAATTAATGTAGCGGCGCTTTCAGGTTTTTCCACTCAATTTATCTAAATTAAACTATTTTGCAACCCAAAAAATAAGTAAAAATGAGACAACAGCATTCGTGTGAATTTTCATTATACATGTGTATAATGTTTTAACCCTTTCATGCATAGTGGTTAGCTATTTAAAAGCCGTGTTAAAAACTCAAACGCATGCAGTGCACCCAAGTGGACATTAGTGAAGAACTCCTTGAAAATGCATGTTCAAAGAATATGTAGTTTTTCCTTTTCGTGCCCAAAGAGTAATGAAAACACCGAGAACAAAAATCCTGACTGTATCTTTCATAATTCCTGCATTAAAGGGTTAAATGCTGAGAATTGCTACAATTAACATATATGAGTCACAGAACAATAAGTATGTATTTTGACTAATACAACACCGCAGAAAGAAGTTCGCCATTCAGCCCTGTACGTACATTGCCATCCGTGAATCTTTACTCACCATTGAACTATATGGTTTGCACCATTTAAGCGTTAGCTGCATTAACAGTTACCGAAATAATTGGGATTAAATTATAGAATTAGTAGTCTGAAGTCAATCTCACGTTTTCATTGCTCACGAGCTAGTGGACCTCTAATTATACTAATAACAAATCATTTTTGAAATTACATCAGTTTTAGTATTAATTTATTTCTTGTAAATCTCATGCATGCTAGAATTCCGAGTTGTAGGAAAAATTTGAAATCTGAATCCCAAATCAAACACTGGCAACTATAAATGTGCATTGCGTATTTACAAGCTTCCATTCGCTGCATTTACATTAAAACTAGCTTCGTGGCGTTTTCCTTATATAGCAGCTAGCTAAAACATAAATCTGAATACCCACCCGCACGGATTCTCCGACACTGAGCGAGCTGTTAGAAATCCAACCGTGCCTTCCCCGGTAAAGCACAGACTCACAAGTACAGTTACCGGGACTTCCCTCTTCTGATTCTTAAAATTATGTTTCAAAACACTCAACTATAAATGCCAAACAGGATCAAATAACACTTTAAATTTTTGCCCCATTCAATGAACATCGGCGCGTTTAACAACGTTTAGAAAAACTTCCGTCGCGTCAATGTGACGTCATAAAAACCTGAGATGCGCTCGAGTCAGAGGTGTTTTGTTAGTATCAATGAGTAATAGGTATTGTATTTTGGTCTTTACCTGACCACATAATAAATCATATTTAAAACATATTATGTATACATAAAATGTATTTGGTCAATGAAAATCTGTCGTTTGGATTTATGTGCATTATGGTTTTTAAAATCTGAAAAATTTACATTTTTGAAATGGTGTTCTAAGATGTGTATCAGTGTTTATAGTTTCTTAAAATAAAAATATCAAGAGTGGTATTTATAACCTTGTTTCTGCATTCTCTCAATCTAAATAAACAATTTAAAACAGTTACTGTCCTATAATTATGGTTGACTTATTTTAAATATAGACACCTATGTAGACAGGTCGGTCATGAACGTTTTCTTTACTACCGTTGTTTATTTCAATGGTAAGAGCTTGAACCAGGAAGTGTGAAACGTTAGCAGAGTTATACAAAGTTGTTTGCATTCAACTGCAGGCGGAATCCAGTCAGACAGGCTGGACTAGAAAAGATCTATACACGTCACAAATATGATTGTTGTTTTAACGTAATTAGTCACTGACAAGTTTCAGTCTTGCTTCAAAAACAAAAAAAAAAAAGATCTTGGGTGGTTCTGGGGGTGGGGGACCAGACGACCAGTGCCCCTGTGACAACAAGATTGGCCCCTCTCCTTGACCTCATAAATTAAGAAATATTAAATTGTTACTAATTATCACAAGGTGGTAAAGTCCAGCAAAGTGGATAGTCGCATGGACAGGTTAAATCAAATAAATCAAGATTCGTATTTGATTATGCGGTTAAAGCAGGATATGATGCAGTCTAGATATAATGTGCTTCAACTGTTATTCAACAGTTAGTATTATATTACGATCTAGGTAACATTTATGCTTACAGTCGTGGAAATATTTTTGGAAAGTTTGTCTTTATTTTCTGAGAATTCTATGTTGTAGAAACTATATTTCTTTGCCGCCCACCATAAATCCCCGCAAAGAAATTGTTAGAAAAACACCTGTGGAAGGTACACAAAGGGCCGAATATAAAGCATGTCGGACTGTTAACTGTGTGATTCGGAGAGTACCTGGACAGATTGCGTTACCATTCAGTGTTAAAATGAACTACGATTATTTTATTTGTAGTTGAATAAAATGTGTAGGAGAAAATGAGCTACACACCTTAAAGCACTGATAAGAACTCAGGTGAGGTGAAGTGAGGGAGGAGAAACGGGAAGGCGGGGATCAGCCCTTTACTGTATGTCTTTCACGTCAAAACTCTCTTAGTGTGTAATTTCCAAGATCGGCGGAAACTGAAATGTCAAATAAATAAGAACAAAATCAACACCGAGAAGGACTTCAGGACAAATAAAACTTTAACGTGTAGAAATACGGAATGAAGAAAGCCAAGAAAAATTAATGCTTATTATGGAATAACTTTTTTTGCATAGTATTAAATGTTTTTTAATTATATGTACACATAGTTAAAATTCACGGTACTATAGTATTCAATGCCAGTGTGATTCTCTGTAAGGATCCAACAGGAGCTCAGAGTAAGAGGCGTTACGGAAGTGGGCCTTCGGCTGTTTTGCCAGGAGTAAGTCCGACGTTTCTCACCGCAATTTTTAAATCTCCACGAAATAATAATAATAATACTTTAAAAATTCCCACACTATCTTACTTATTACTATGGTTGTATTTAAAACGTATGTACGCAAACGCAAAGTGCTACAAAGGTGTGTTTACTAATGTACGGTGAATACACTCAGGTTTGAGTGTTTCTAATGCTGGTTCAGACGAATAGATCATTTAGGAAGAATTAATCAAAATGGTAAGAGATGAGAAAATAAAGTTCCCAAGACACTCAAGAGCGCCAATAGTTGCTTAACGCTAGTACAAAACTTGTGTTTTCGGGGTTGATTGAGGTTTTCAGAATTGCTCCAGGAATAGCAGTAAAAGCAAGTATTAGTGATCGTGTGCGCCCGTTTATTGGTGTAACCTTACATTATACAGCTTTTTAACTACAGACAATTTAATTTCAACATTGTATTCATATTATGAACGTTATGACGCGTGAACGCTTTGATCCAACGTCACGATCATCATGCACGCGATACGCAATCTTGTGATTTTTATCATAGTTGTAGTGCACCATTAATGCAACTTCAATTTATGGTTCTTTAATCCAACTTCAAACCCATAACAATATACTGTAGCACTTACTGTATAATGAACTGATGTTACAATTAAGCGTAAACTACAGTCAAGAGTACCCAGATCTTTGGTGAAGACGGAATGTAAATTATACACTGCTTTCAGTGGGATTTGCATCCTTATGTGCGAGGATATTTTATTTATGGTAGTTTTCTAACATTGTTTCCCAATGCGTTCAAAGAAAACAGTGATCGGTAACAACAGCATTGCAGTGTTACATTGGGCAGTCGTTACAGTCCCCGTTTGCATACTGGAGTATGTGAAATACTGTTGTAGATTATTAGTTATAATCACATTCCAAGAAAGATACTGATTTTGCTTATGGTAAAATAAGCGGTGATCTCTACAGTACCTTAATGAATTGAAAGAAAATAAATTGTTTGCTGACTCAGGCGACAGTATGGGGGTGAATGTCTATGACGTTGACTTCCGACAAGCCTCGGCAGATTAAAAGTTGTGACATAGTTTGACTGGTCTAAAATTTTCTATGAACAGACAGTTTTAGGTAGAAAGGTGTTAATATTCAGTTAGGATTACAGTTACAACGTCTCGGGTCTCGAATTTTATTTCTCAAGTTTATTTGAAATGTTGTTGCTCCAAACCTGTTAAGCCAGCAACTGTAGTCATTGTATGTTTTTTATAGGTGTGGGTTTGGGTGTGAGTATATAGCTCGTGTTTTGACAATATGTGGCGCTTGTCTGGGCTAGCCCCTCTCCCTTTAGATTAAGTGCTTTCCAGTTCTTTAAAAGTTTTTGGAAAGTAGGTGCAAGGAGACAGGTGATATGAACACCTGTGAAGGTGGAATGCTGTTTGTGACACTACGGATATTTATCACCTGAGTCGGAATTAGAATATGAGGAACAAGTTTAAAGCATCCTGTAATTTGTAATGTCCCTGTCATTAAAATAACTGTTGTGAATTTGTCTTCGTTTACAGTTGATTTGTGGCTTGAGAACAGCAGACATTAAAATGAACCGTACGGTACCTTTCAGTGAGATATTTCACACGGGCCTGGTGGCTCAATGGGTAGAGCATCAGGCTGGTCCCTGGTTCAAATCCCAGCCCAGCCAGGTGTGTCCTCGAGTAAGACACTCAGCTCTAGCTCCCCAGGGGCCATGTATGGCTGCTCGCTGCTCCCCCCAGGGGGATGGGTTAAATGCAGAGGACAAATTCCTTGTATGTGACAAACATACTTGGCCTTGTATGTGACAAACATGATTCCCTTTCCTTTCCCTTCACCTGAATTGGTCCAGTAATTTGAATGGGTCGAGAGTTGTATCTTAGTACAATCTAGACGTGATTTGGACAGAAATGTTGACAAAGCCTAACTGTCTGTTTCTGTCAACCCCACCATCACAGGTCCTGGCAATGTCATGATGATGGACCAGGACACTGAATGGCTGTGCCAGCTCCTGGCGGAGGTCCAGCTGGAGCGATTTTATCTGCGTATACGGGATGGACTCAATGTCACCCGCATAGAGCACTTTGCCTATGTGAAGGATGCAGATCTGGAGCAGATTGGCATTGGGAAGCCTGGTCAGTTCAGTTGTGTGCACTCGTGTGTGTGAGTGGGCGCTTCTGTGTGTGTGTGTGAGAGTGAGTGGGTGCACGTGTGTGTGTGCGCATGCATGTGTGTGCGTGAGTGCATGTACGTGCGTGTTAGCATGTGTAAGCACTTCTGCTTTGGTTGCGAGGAGCATCCTGGCCATGGCTCTGTGTCCTGCAGCATCATGCTTGTTCACAGATAACTCTTTAAAGACTGTTTTTAAATCTTTGAGCACTTGCCTGACTTTGCACCTCTATGTTTTCATAGGGCAGAGGAGGTTGTGGGATGCAGTAAAACGCTACAAAACCATCTTAAGACCACGATCATGGATGACTAAGGTACCGACCTTAACAGAATTCAGCCGGAGCGTGTTTCGTCACCACCAAAGCATCTTCTGCTCTGTTCACCGTGTAACAGGCTGGAGGAGACTGTGGCTTTGCTGTGTAGTTACTGTCAGTCTCACAGACCGATTTTTATTGTGTTCTTAAGAGGGTAAAATTGTCAAGGATCAGCAAAAAGTCTGAATGTGCCACGCTGGTTCTTGCTGTACACCAGGGGTGTCAAAGTTATTGTCTTGGGCACAATGAGAAGTGCCAGTCTCCACTGAAGAAGACAGTGGTGCCAATCTCTTAAACTCTTCCCCCACTCCCCTAAGATAAATTTTTAAAGTACAGTTTCCTTGTTTTTGTGTTGAACAGGATTTTCTTAAAAGAAAAAAAAAAAAAAAAGCACCCCAACAAAACTGTTTCTCCTGGAACGTTACAAACTAAATACTTAAAATTTAAAGTCTTTGGATACATACCTTAAACTCATTGTTCCTTTTTGCAACAGACATGTGGTGAGTGGGGAAACTTCCCTTTCCGTTGATGTCTGCGAGCCCTGATGGTGCCGAAGCCCTGTGATATAAACCTCTTTTTTGGGGAAACTTCCCTTTCTGTTGAAGTGTGTGAACCCTGATAGTGTAACCCTGTGATAGAAACCTTGTCTGGTACCATCTGTGAGCATCCTGCCTTTACTGTTGCTGTCATGCCAGGTTTTTCTAGGGCGCGGAGCCGATGGCGGTGAGCAATGGGCTGGACCCAGGGCAGGACAGGGAGGGGATCCAGGGCGCTCCCTCACCTGTCTGATCCAGGACAGTGAGTTGGTGCTGGGGGAGAAGCTGGGCTCGGGCTCCTTTGGGGTGGTGAGAAGAGGGGAGTGGCAGGCTCCCACCGGGCGCCTGGTGAGTGAAAACGTTCTGGAGCAGAGTGAGTCTGCGTGTGCTTGTGCACGTGTGTCTTCGTGCAGTGATTGTGTGTGTGTGTGTCTGTGTGATTGTGCGTGTGTGACAGTGAGGGGATGGAGGGTGTGTGTGAGAGTGAGGGGATGCTGCCCATTCTGGTTGTTATATTACAGAGTGGTGAGGAAGTAGAAAACCTGAGGCATAGGGCAGAGCTTGTTGATTTTAACAGACTAGTTTGTTTCTCTGTTCCCTGTCCTTTGACACCTCCACCCCCAGGTGCCAGTGGCAGTGAAATCCCTGAGGGGAGCTTTGTCCCAGACTGCCGAAACCCTCACAGACTTCCTGCAGGAGGTCACCACCATGCAGTCTCTGAACCATCCCAACATCATCCGCCTGTATGGTGTGGTCCTCATGCAGCCCCTGAAGATGGTAAGGGGCCCGTCTCGTGCTGCTCATTTATCATCATTGTGGCCCCACACCTTCTCCCACATCTTCTCTGGCACTGGTTTTCTTCAGTACCTTCATGAATAGGACACGACCATTTTCTGTAAAAATCATAATTTACATTTAATTCATTTAGCAGACGCCTTTGTCCAAAGCGACTTACAGTGAATAATAGTACACATGCATGTCACAAACGAGGTCAAACAGTATCAGAGAATCTAACTAAGACTAAGTGCTGTTCTGTCATCAAAGTGAACATGACACGAGTTAAGCCAAACACATATAGGCGATGAGAGGGAAACTTTGTGGTCCCGGTTGTCCCGAATGAAATCACCAATGGGACACTAACTTTTTCTGTTATCTTTTGTACACCGTGCACTCCGCTTTTCTTGCTGCAGGAATTATTTGAAACTTATGACCCTGTTAGACATTTACAAGAAACATGGAAGTTTAGTTCAGTTTAGTTTATTTTTGTATAGTACCTTTCACAACAAGCTGCCTCAGAGTGTTTTGCAATCAGATTTATTTACAGGCCCTTGGTTAAAAACCTCTCAGTCACTGTAGTAAACAATGTTTTCCTTTTTTAGTAAAGTTTTAGTAAAGTTCCTCATTTAGTAAAGTTTTAGAAGATCATGTCATGAATGGAAGCTTAACCCTGCTTGAAGGTTTTGCATAAGCTTGTAGACTTGAATTTTGTATATTGTTGCGCTGTGGATCAGTCTCTATAACTAAATTCTCCGTCTCGCACAATGTCAACATTTCTTAGCGTGACCGTTTTCGGCCCCCTGCTAAAATCTTAGAAATATATTCAACAATGGTAAAAATTAAAAATGTTGCTTATTATTTGAACTCTTCCTTTTGTGGCCGTCTCAGGTAACAGAGCTCGCTTCCCTGGGCTCGCTATACGACACCCTGAGGGCGCGGCAGAATGAGTTCCCACTGTCCCGCCTCTGGCTCTTTGCCACACAAATCGCCGCAGGTATGGAGTACCTGGAGAGCCGGCGCTTTATCCACCGTGACTTGGCAGCGCGGAACGTGCTGCTGGCCGCCCGTGAGCTCGTCAAGATCGGCGACTTCGGCTTGATGCGTGGCCTGGGCCCGGACCGGGACCACTATGTCATGACCGCGCACCGCCGAATCCCTTTTGCCTGGTGAGCCACAGGTTCTAGGTCATCTGTCTGGGGTTCTAGGGCTGCTTTGTGGTGTGTTCCTATACTTGGCTGTTCACGTTGCACTTTCCTATAAATCCCAACCCCAGGTGTGCCCCGGAGAGTCTGAAAGTTGGCTCCTTCTCTCACTCCTCAGACGTGTGGATGTTTGGGGTCACGTTGTGGGAGATGTATACCTACTGTCAGGAGCCCTGGCTAGGACTGTCTGGTCGTCAGGTATCTTTGACCTCGTTGTGAGACAGCGAGTCTGCTTAGCATTTCAGTGGGTGTTTCTGGAGCTCCCTAATCATCCTCAGGCAGTAAAGGTCTTCATAAAAGTTCTGACTTCTGTGCGCCGCCACGTCCTGCCTGTAGATCCTGTGGCGTGTGGAACGGGAGGGTGAGCGTCTGGAGAGACCGCAGGACTGTCCCCAGGAACTGTACTCGGTGATGAGAAAGTGCTGGGCTTTAAGTGCTTCTGACCGGCCAACTTTCTCCCAGCTCACGACCTTGGTGGCTGAGGTGATGTTCTGGACTCATCCACTGACGTGCACAACGCCTTCATCTGTGATGCCCCATAAATATGCCACCGTTCTGATTGACATCCATATTATTCGTGTAACGTGTGTGGTGGAACCGTACCTGTTGTTTGTGTAGAGGTTCCCTTCCCACGCATGTCCCTAGAACACGTTCCTTCCAGTTCTCCTGTTCTTATCTTTGTTTTATTTTGCCACTAGGCCCAGCCTATGGAAGTGCGGGCAGTGCGGGACTTCACAGAGCCCCGGAAGCTATTTCTGCAGACCAATGACCTGGTGACTGTCATAGATCATGGGTGAGGAACCGGAGGAGAACTGGCGCCTTCCTGGACTGCTTCCAGCCACGTACTGAGCAGGAGCACATTCCAGGGATAATTTGATTTCTTGCCCTAATTTGCACATTCCATCATATCGTTTCTGGGATCTTCGGCTAGCAGATTAATGGAAGGGTGTGGCACAGTGTGGGGCAGGACAACATGAGGACAAAAACCTTGGAAAAAAGTTGTGTGACCCTGTTTTTGGTTTATAGTGCTTCTTCTCTTTATCAATTATTGGGTTTAAGCAGCATGATTATGAGTGGGGCAAGAATTTATAGAAATCTAAATGTGAGCTTAAGGATATGTAGCTGTTTGTACCAGGATACTGAGAAATATTTAGTAATTACAGGTCTTTATGTTATTGACTGGCATGTGGCATTTTGATTCAAAGTCTTCATTGAGTATAATCATATGTAATGCTTAAGACATTGTCTTCGAAATCACCTGACACTCATGACTGTAAGAGGTGTGGACTTCCACATTGCTGGACTTTGATTTGTGGCAAAGTCCAGGCATTTACCGTTGTCTCCTGTCTGCTCGTCCAGCCTGGAGCTCTGTGAGTGGAAAGGGCAGAACCAGCGGACGCTGAGCGTGGGCTGGTTCCCACCCAGCCTGACCGCACCGTCGGTGCTAAACCCGAGCTCCGCCCTTGGGTCAAATTTAATCTCCACTCCTGTGAAGGGTAGCCTGCAGCACAGGGCCCATGGAGATGTGAAACCAGAACGCAGCTGGGGCTTCCCAGATCGGTTGAATGAGTACGTACCCAAAACCATGTGGTCGCACCTCGAGTCGCTGCCAGTGTTCACTTTGTCCTGCCTGTGTTCCTTCTTAGTTAGTTCTACCTTAATGTAATTTTGCTAGTAACTGTATAATACTTGAGGAAGGCTCACAAAGCTACGGTCAGGGATTGTACTGTATGTCCAACTGACTACGTTTTGGAACAGGTAATCCGTGTTAGTAACATGCAACGGATAAACCGTGGTGAGGCGTGTGGTTCTACAAACATAATCGACGACAGCTTGGTGTGATGATGTTAATCAAGTTGGAGTCTGTTATTTGTATTAAACCATGCGATTCATCCTGCTTATGACACGGTTAACGTAAAAAACAAAAACGAAACTTTATGGTGAATTTTTCAAAACAAAATTATTTTAATAAGCATTGGATAATATTTTAATGTGCTCTGGAAAAATAGAGTCCCTATAAGGATAGAATATCTGATCTGGCTGCTCACTGGAAGTGTCACATCCCTTTAACAGAGTTTGAATGTAGAACAAAGTGCACATTAATGTAGAATGTAGAATTGTAATTAGGCTCCCAAAACTGTATGTGCCTTTCCACGAAATAGTCCACATGTGAAATTTCTGGACCAATACGAATCGTGTATTTACTAAAGTCAGGGTGTGATATAATCATTACTTTTTCAGTACAAGCTGTGAATTGGGGAGAATGAAACACAAAAAATAGTAGCATTTATTTTAGTTTCTGTTTACCCAGTGCATCGAGAGGGCAGAATGCCGGGGCAACCAAAGAGCAAGGAAACGAAAAGTCGAACCTGCAGAGAATGACAGGTGAGGACGGGAGGACAGTGACAGCTGCTTCATCCCTCGGTGTCCAGCTTACTGAGCGAATGTTCTGTCTGTCCCCCCCAGGCCTCTCCCGAAGTCTGGAGTCTATGCTTAATGTGCCTCCCAGTCGGGGTCAGGGTTTGGGTGTCAGGATGGAGCAGTTCAACTTCACCCCTGGACCTCTCGGCTCATCCGTTCAGTTGTCCCAGGATACCCGGCGGCTCAGCGACGCCAGTGTCCTGCCACCCCCAAGGCCCCCACCCCCCAACGTCAAGCGGCTCAAGGCTCAAGCTGTCATTCGTGACCGAAAGCCCAATGTGACCCCAAACTCCAGCTTGTGGTTCATCCAGCAGCAGATGCAGCAGATGCAGCAGACGCAGCAGACGCAGGATGTCAGTAACTTGGCGAAGATGAGCCACATGGCTCACTCAACCCCCCAGCTAGACGACTGTGGAGACAAGGAGACAGAGAGGGAAAGGGAGAGAGAGAGGGAAAAGGAGAGAGAGAGATACCCAGTTCAGCCCCAGTCTACAAGGGCTGCCATTGTCGCACAGGTGAGCATACCACCCAGACTCCCTACCTCTGTCTCATGTGCATCTTTCTTTTATGTGCATCACATTTCTGAAAATTCTCTGGGGGGAAATGTTGAAAAACAGCCTTGTCGTTACTGGAAAACGTTATAATTGGTGGATCAGTTGTACTTGACATATGAGTTAAGGTCATGTAATACAAAGTTGATAAAAGAAAAGATTTGAAAAAAGAAAAGTCATGATTGGCTGGTGTATTGCTCTTCACCTGTGTAAAGTTCTGTGATTGGTGGTTTAGGTGCAGGAGGCAGTGCATGGAGTGACCAATGAGGAGGTGCTAAATGCACTCCGCCGGAACGACTGGAATCCTGTAAAAGCTGAACAGCAGTTGAAGGTGAGGGTTGTATAAACCCATTTTTGGGTTATTTTTCTGTCCTGTTGTTTCATTACTATAGGATGAGGAGTGTAGCTAGAGGACTTTTTAGAATCGTGCTCAGAGAACGCGCTCTTCATCCCGTCACTGTGTGCTCCTCTCAGACGGAACAGCTCTACTTCATGAACCTGTGCTCCCGGGAGGAGTGCCACCGCATCCTGTCCCGCTACCAGTGGGACCTGCAGCAGGCCAGCCGCTACGTGCTCAAGATGGCAGGTGGGGGCTCGGACAGGGAAGGCAAGATGGCCCCGGAGAGGCGGGGCATGTGACAGGAGTTGGTGTGTCGCCCTCGGTCCCATACGGTTTCCACCATTGGGGTGTCTCATCTCAGACACATGCTCCTGTGGGGACAGACGAACACGCGGCAGTGCCACTGTTTTCAGAGCCTTCTGTGTGAGTTCTCAGGATGACCATTACCCAGCATGCTGTTGGCTCACGCACAGCGCCATGCATGTGCTACTGTCCTTGTACGTCTAGCCCACACTGACAGTGAAGTGGACGGTTGCTCTGCAGCGCGGCTGTTAGCACCCCTGAACACAATGATGAAGTGATGTCAGGTTTTATATTACCTTTGTATATTTGTCCTACATTGACCTTATAACCTTGTACAAGACAATGTTTACAATCTTTTATAAATTGTATTTATCTAGAGGATTTTATTCCATTTCTTTGTTTAGGCAGTGTTTTTAATAAAAAAAAAACCACCAAGGTCCATAACCTGCGCAAGTGTGGATTCCATGTGTGATGACCATGTGGTGTGAAACTGAAATATTCCCTTGCTCTTCTCTTCTAAGAAGTTGTCTTATCCTCAGCCTAGTGGAAGCTTTAGATCCAACTCCAAAACAAAGCTGGCAGGTCAGCCATAGGGCCTCGCTGTGAGTTCTGGAGAAAGTTCAGGTGATTAACTTCCTGTGCATGCCCAACCTCTGAGATTAGCCAAAACATAGCGTGTAGCCTAGACTAGAACTGCAGCATTGCTAAGCAACAAGCCATGATAATTACTAGGCACATTCCGCAGGAGAGGTGGTGGAGCAGCACCCTTTCATGTGCTTGATGAAAAGGCAGCGGTCATCAGTGTAACGTGCTACACTTGAGTGCCAGGCTTGATATGCAGGAATGTTAACGTTCTGCTAGCGTGACTCATCCAGTACAACAGGAGGCATGTGCAACATGTCCCGTGACAGAACGGGGTCTGCTAAAATCAGAGCGAATTCAGGACCAAGCCACAATTGCTGGGTCTCAGTCCATCGACACAAGCAGTCGTGGTTCCGGTTGCCAAAAACTGCTTTTCAAAAAACGTATCTTGAACTCAGGGTAAAAAAATTACATGTAAAAACGGTCATTTAAAAGGTTCTCTATTTTGTAAGTGATCAGTTACTTTCCACCCCTCTTTTCTCTCCAGAACATGCCCAAGCACGCCCCCCACACACAGAAAGCACACTAGTGTGAAGTTGGGCCCCCACCCTATGCAAAAATGTACAAAAACAGTCTCCGTTGTTTTTGGTTCGCTTCTACTGGTTTGTGCCCTTAAAATTTTCATTTTTGCTACTAGAGTTTTTTTAGATATTAATACCTAAAACAACCAGCCCATTCCCTCATCCTGACAGAATGCTTAAGTCAGAAAAGATGCTTTTGAGCAGGAGCAGGTTGGGGGATGAGTGATGTCACCTTAAAAGTTGTAAGAGCTAATAAAAAAAAAAAAAACTATAGAAGCACAAATGAAAATTGTAACAGCACAAACAAACCACAAACAACTATTTTCCCCAGAGTTTTGCTTAGGGTGAGGGGGGGGCAAATTCATGCAGGTGGAAAGCACTTAGAACTGTAGCTACAGCTCCAAACCCCCACCCTTAGGGTCTTCAATTATTTAACCGCCCCTCTGTTACAGTGTTGAGGGGACATCAGTTTTTCCAATTGTTAACAGATGGCTTGATGCAGAGAGAGAAGTTCGTCAGTGTCAATGCTTTGGCTCACTTTTGTAAAAAAAATTAAGGTTGTGTTACATTTTAAGGCACATTATACATATTCCACACACAAAAAAGTAATTTTGAGTTTTTCCTTCTCAAGCAAACATTTCAATGTCAGGTTTGTTTTCTCGTTTATTCTATAAAGCAGACAAATACAAACGGAACATCGCAGTTGAAAGCGCTTAAGTAGGTTAGCCAGATTAAAAACAGACATGTGGCTTGCTTTCCAACTGTAATTGGAAAGCTGTGTCTCTGGAGTCACCAAAATTGCTTAGGTTAAAACTGGAGTGATACAAACACAACATTAAGACTAGGTACTTTGGTGTAGAAAGATCTGAACACATTACAGTGCCACAACCATTTAGACAGAAAAGGGGCGGGACAGACTAGATTGTGTCAAGACAATTCAGGGGCATCAAATTGGAGAAAGATGCATTAAAAAAAAAAAAATCTGCATTATGACAACAACAGTGCTTCAAATATTGCAGTGTCTAAAGGATGTTTCAGTGAACGCCACCCCTTCCCCAAGCCCAGATCTATTGTGTTATATGCTGCCCCACCAATGTTACATAACACGAAGAGGCAGGAGAGCAAACACTTGGTTTCCATTCAGTCATGCGTTTCTCTTCTGAGGGACGACAGATTTGCCTGCCTGACTCTGTCTCCCAGGAGCTTTTCACAACAACGTACTGCTACATCCGTAAAGCTGAGCAATGCTTGCTCTGGAAAACTGTCAAAACAAGGAAATCCGTATTCCTGATGAGCAATGAGTTTCCATCCACCCAGCTTTCATTCCACATAAGCACCACTGCCACACATTTCTGAATTCCAAAAAAAAAAAAAAAAAATTTTACAAATCCTTCAGAATTGATCTCACAGACAAAAACATTGAACATTTTGTGATTATTCTTCACTCAATACAATACAAATAAATGAATGATGACAAACTAGATTTTCTTCCAAGTTTAACAACTATTCCCTCTGGGATTAGTACACCTCACTACAAATCAAAGCATGGGATTAGTACACCTTACTACAAATCAAAGCATGGGATTAGTACACCTTACTACAAATCAAAGCACATTTATCTTAACACAAATGTATGATGCTTGTCTAAAAACAGTACAAAAGTATTATTACAAAAACATTAGTATATTTGGTTGTTATAGTTTAAAAAAAAATAAAAAATACAGTATGAATGCATGTTGGCTATTATCAAACGATTTAAAGTATGAGAGGATGTGTAGTGGCTTAGAGCAGAACAGGACAGGGTAGCATATGCTCAAATCTGTGGCAAAGGTTTCCACGGCAGTACAAAAAATGTCCCAGAAACACAATGGAACACTTCTTCCACTGTCTGGGTTTCTGCAGGGACCAGAAGAACATGCTTCTGCAGTTGGCATGCCCCAGTCTCCTCTCCCCTTTTATGAAAAGACTGTGTTGCGCTGATCTGTGTTCCCAACCTTCTCAAAGAACATGAAATCCTGCCAAACAGAGAGGGAGAAAGAGAGATTGTCACAAGCAGGAGGCAGTACACGCTGCTCCCTGGCTGTACTGAAGATATGATGGAATTCAATACTTGGAGAAAAGCCACTGCTGTAATTAATTGTTTGCGTTTGTTTTCCTTTTTGATAAATGTTTGTAAATAGTAGATAAACAGTCCCTCCACGTGCAATATTAACATGTTTGTAGTCGGCGTTTATGTCCGCCCGACATCCTGTTTAATCGCTCACATGACATCGTCCACTACCAAAACTGATGAACTATTCAAAAGACGACTGATGTAACCATGTTACTGCAATACATTGTAAAAAAATAAATAAATAATAAAAATAAAGACAATATGCAATAAAGTTTTGGTATTTTATCACAGAATTTAGTTAGCATTTTCACTGCATTTTCTGCTTTTCATGATCATATTCAAAACATTTTAACCAGGATAAAAACAGTAATCAACAAAATCGTAAAAATCAGCAATGTCCCAATTACAATAATACTAAAATAATATAAAGCACCCCAGCGTGTCCCCAGTTGCTGCTGTGTTTCCCCTCCCATGAGCATGTGGGTTTGCACGCTTCAGGTTACTCACGATTAGGAAGCAGGCCCCCATCAGCACCGCCTTGATCTTCACGTCCATATCCAGAGGGAACTGTATGCCGAAGTTGTCTGCGTCGGTGAACGCTTCCTTCAGCAGACCGCTCCACTGTTTGCTGACCCTGCCGATTGGCTTTCCACCATCTTTGCTTTTTAACTGCATGAGGTGAATTACAACAGATCACGTCTCCCCCACACCCAAGTGCTGCCCCCCCATCATACATCACTGCACATGCCTGAACAAACCTCACCTCAAAGTTAACATCTCCACAGCAGTTACAAGCAAAACACGGCCCCTCCAGCATAAGAATGGTCTCCTTCGATGGCCCCTTGATTGAAAACTTGGGCAAGAAAGGGTGCCAATCCTGTTCCACGTACCCTATTGTGGTACCAGGTGGTGCCTGAACCTCCATCTGAGGCAGGGAGGGAAGGGGGAGGGAAAACACACCACACATTAGCTTCATTTATTTGTAATTGCTTACATTTGTGGACCTTTACACTGCAGGCAGCCTCAGGCTCACTAAATCATATGAATCCTGCAACATATTTAAGAAGCTTTAGTACATTTCCAGTTCTCAGAAGGCCAGTCAGATTAGAAATATTTTTCTGTAGCTACACAGAAGAAAACTATATTGATGGTCTCTCATACTATAAAGCACAACCAGTGCAATGAATCTTACCCATTTCCTGCCAATTCTAAACAGCCAAAAATGAAGGTGGGGGCAGGGATATCAGAGCTGAAGGGGGGGGGGGGCTACAGCTTGTAGGCAGAGGGGACACCAGCACGTAGCGCAACGGAAAGGACGCACAAGGCGGATGACTTCACGGTCCATGTTGTCCTTGATCTTCATGTCGAAGCTGCGAAGGGAGCCACAGCAGTTGCGGGTACAGCAATCGTTCTTTTCCTTGGCATGGTAGATCTTCTGACCCATGCTGTTCTTCACCTCATACTTGTTGTTGGTCTCAAAACCGATGAAGGCTGCCAGAAGAGCCCAGGAGAGAAAAGGCAGTCAATCTCGAACGTTACAAAGGTTGACGAAAGACCGAGGGAAAAAAAAAAAAAAGACATGAACAGAGTGTGGAGGGAAGAAATATATGCAGGAGGGTCATTAAAGCTGCAATTTCTTCAGTGTGAGTGTTTTTACACAGCCCACCATCAGTGAGCTAGACACACGGAGAAAGCAGACAGGTCACCTTCCAACAGCTCCACTTTCTGGTGTATAAGGATCTGATCGATCTGTAATAAAACACACCAGGCACTGACATCAATAAGACATTTAGAGAACCACAATATAATCACTCACGTTTGGTAAAGTGAAATGACTAACGGTCACACGTACCAAAGTGTAAACACATTTCCTGTTCATGTATGCGTACGCATCTCATTAAGCACTTGAGAAGTTCTCAGCGTGTTTCTACTATGTAAAAGTGAAACTTTTTTTTTTTTTAAACTGCTCTTGAGTCAGAGCAGCCTAAAGCTGGAAAATCTCACATGGATTACAGAAAACCTTCTGGCAATTTCCTGTTGTGAAAAATTACTACTACACAGGGTGTCACACAAAACAAAAAAAAAAAAAAGTGGCCTCATGTAAACCACTGTGCATGCTTGGGAGACACAGTGGTAGTCAGCATCCATCGACACACCTGCGTAAGGTACTCCAAGCCTGGAGGGACCCCAACTGGGACAGAAACCACTGGAGCAGGACTGAGGGCTGCAGGTGGGCTGACAGGACCAGGCCTGTAATCCATGTTGGCCACAGGACCAGGCCTGTAATCCATGTTGGCCACAGGACCTTGGGGAGGCATGGGGCTCACCGGTCCTTGGGGGAACATCATTGGCTGGCTTGGTGGAGGCTGGTACCCCATATGGAACCCAGCAGGGGGTGGGGCTTGACCAGGCTCCCCATAGCCACCAGATGGCATGGGATAAGGGGGCATGGAGTACCCACCAGGCTGAGTCGTGGGGTACGGAGGATGGTGAGGGGATGGATAACCTATACAATAAAGACTGGATTGAGTCTACTGCAAACTGTCAGAGAAAGATTTTGCACATCAGGCACTCAAGAAAATGCTAATATACATTATAAATTGTAAGTTCCTGGTGACACAGAGCTTGTAAAAACAAGATTCACAGAGAACCACGTGCATTTTCTGCCTCCAGCTAGTTGAAACAACACGTCTGTGCACAGCTATGATAACCATCCAAGCCACCTGGACCGTTTAAAGTCACCAACTCGAGTGCATTTTACAGGATGGTGTGCAGGAAATAAGTGACATGCATAAATAACTGCCACGGTACGGCGCATGTGAAAACCCAAAAAGTCTCGCATCAAGTTAGAAAACAGCCTTCAGCTGAGTATAACAATGCTCCGGGAGGCACTTATAAAACCAGCAGCACGGTTTTACATGTCACATTAAAGTAGTACATCTCGCTGTCCTCCCACTTGTGTGGACGCACATTTAAATTAACATTAAGGACTATTAAAATGACATGATAGTTAACCATATACATTATGATGGAGAAAACAGCCCACAACAGTCTAACATGGACAAGTGGGCAAGATTCATTCTGTGACCAGATTAACACATTTGAACAGTCACCCCCCCCAAAAAAAAACCCACCGAAAGAATAGAAAAGTTTCAGTTACAGCACTTTATGATCTGCTTTTCAACAATTAATACACAGTATGCTGGTATAATAAATCATCTAAACTCTAGATTATCCCTTAGAAAAATGACATCAGTGCAGATGATTATGAACATTCTCTTTCATGTTTCCTGAAACTATAGTTAGTCTCTCTACTCTGCACAGGTAAAATTAACAAGGAATGATGCATTAATATAAGGCAGAGATATAATCACAAACAGCAGTGACTAAAAATCCACTTTGAAGGCAGGAGGAGAAAAAATGTTAAGTTTCCTCTTTAACCTTGCTAAAACAACAGCTTTTTGTATCTTAACTCAAGGCAAATGTTAAGTGGCTTGGCAGAACGGCCAAAACACCCTACAAAACTGATTTCCAAAAATCCAGAAGTGCCAGTATACCCTAACCCCCACACTGAAACCCATCTCTAGATTTTAACTAGAAGGTGACAGCTATGGGGATCTGCATGCCATGACAGGTTCTCAGTGTTAATGGCACTGGCTTTTCAAGAAGGGCAAATAACCACCTCACACCCAGTCCTTGAAGGTAGAAAGGAATCAAGAAAGGCGATTTGACTTTGCAACACTGCATCCACACCCATGTGGCAAACACACCCTTGTTTAAAAATCTTCTCTAAATGAAAGCCTGCATGTCATTTCCATTTTCAGCAGTACTTATTCAACTGAATTTAGTTTGTTTCTATTGACTGGCCTTCACAAGTGCTGCCAGGAGTGGGTGTCCAAACCAAGACAGGTAGGGTTAAAGCCTGACAACAACAGAGGAGCCAAAGTCTACACAGTGTGGGGAAATTAAAAAAATAAAAAATAAAAAAAAACCCCTCTTCGGATCCAAGGTCCAAAAGCTGCCCAACCCCCATTGGCCTGCTATATGTTATTTGTGACTAAAAGTGAGCATGCTCTATGTTTTAGTTGTATTCTGTCCAGTCTGATGGATGACAAGTGGTTATTTGTACCAACTACAGCTCAATTTATCACAATTCAAAATAAGCAAATGTGAATTTTCACAACAATAAACATGCAAATCATGAGCAGAGTAGAATAGGCACATAAGAAAAAACACCAAGCATCGTACAAGTGGGCATTCAAAAAGATTGTACATCATGAAAAAAAAGGAAAACCTGCTATAGCACTTAGTAACCAAGCAGAACCATGAGGTTTGGAAAAAAGTAGGAAGTTTCCAAGTGTTTTACTGCCACTGTATAAGGTGTGATCTTTATTTTACCATAGCGGCAGTTAAACTCTCACATCATTTATATGTGCTTCGTATAGGATTATTTATTTAACACAAATCAAAAGATTTACCTGGTGCAGACATGCTGCTGTCTACTGAGTTCTTCGGGGCAACTGTGGGAATTAGGCCAAAACGTATTTTCCTAATTGATGCAACCTTAGTGTAGAGACAAAAAGACGATACGACGTTAAACGGTATTCCCGGACATAAAACACTCAGCCCTGGGCACTTTTAAATACAGTTTCAACCTTTGTTTATGAACATGAACATTTGTATGGAAATCAACGGGGATTTCACGTGCTCAATTTGTATGTCTTTGAAACAAACCCGATGTTGGCCAAACACTGACTACAAAAGCAGTGGTCTGTTTACGGAAAAGATGGAGAAGAGAAGACATATTAAATACCACCGAGAGAGTAAAGGAGCGGAACCGCAGATCTGCACACGGAGCGACGCGACCTCATGCACCAACCGGCTGAGCAACATTACAAACATGCATCGCATTTCCTTTCACACGTTGTGCCCATTGCAACATATACATTAACAATCTGGATCTGCGTTACAGTAATATTTTATGCTACAATTTTAACGCAGACGCTTTTTAAACGTAGTACAGCATTCAGACGCTCAGTGGTTTTGTTTCCAAGATCTGCTCTGTTAACCGCCGTCGGAAACCAAACGTGCTACTTTTCATGAGCTTTGTGATGTTCAGAAACCACGCAATGGGCAATCGAAAACGACATCTTTTGATAACTAGTTAGTGATGTATGGATACAGTGCAGGAAAACACAGTGGACCGAAGTCGATCTACACCCGCTGTGGTCTGGATCTCCAGCCGTCCCATCTCGGTCAAAACCCGACATACTGCATGCATGTAGGAGCACATCCTTCTCCTTAATAAGCTTTAATAAGATTTATGAAATCATAAAAATCGTTTAATTAAAAAAAAGACTTCCAAATGGTCGATTATTAACAAAAACTCACGACGTCATGTCCTACCTATGTTCTCCTATAGTCAAAATATTTTATCATCTTTATACAACATGCTTGAGTACACAACCTTGGTCTTGGTTTATAATGATGAGCTTAAACTAAATGAGACTAATTAACTACATGAAAAACCTTAATACAACTTACGTGATACAGCCGCACTTTTAAGTGTCCTATATTTGCATTTTACAACTACGGCGAAAATTAAATATCAAATATAAAGGTATTAGTAGATATTCCCGTTTCAAACACTCCTGATGTTTTCTTCTTTACAAATATTATAAAAACATTAAATGCAAAGGAATACTCTTTGTTTTCTCACCGTTTGACAAATCCGAAGCCCCCAAAGAAAACGTAAAACACCCACCCCCCGTCCCCTATTTCCTTGTTTTTTTGTTCCGAAAGAACTGAGTGGAACTGAAAGTAACACTATTAGATCCTGTATGTGTTTTCAAAGGTTAAAGTTAAAATCGCTTTAAGTTGGTATTTATATCTTCCGTAAACACACACACTCTTACCCACTCTGCGCTGTATTTCACCACTACACCTTTCTCCACCCATTCCCGTCGTTGACGTACCAGTTTGAAAGTCACAAGATGCAAGTTTACTATTTTCAACTTCATTCTGATTACTTATGTACTACTTGGCTGGTTATCGGAGTACGGGACAGATGTATTGTTATTGTTCAGCACTTTTTTCGCAAGTTTTGCATTAATAACGTACTGCCAGTTAATTTGCTACGTAATTAGGAAATACGTACTTGCAATGTCATCTTGTACACAAAGATATCCAGAATTCTGTTCAATAATAATTATTATATGGATATCAGTACATAGTCTACTATATGCATTGTAATCAGTGTAAATTTATAATTCATTTTCTCTTAGTTTTCATACATCTTCATAATGTAACAAGAGAATTTCCCCACCGTGGGATCAATAAAGTTCGATCTAATCTGATCTAATCTAATGTAATTTAAATGGATTCACTGTTACTGTCACAATTTTCAGGTTACACTAATATTTACAAATTTGTAAATAACAATAAAATCTGTAGGCGTGTTTTTATATGAACATATCCAAATAATGTATATAATACAAATGTGAGAAAAAAATATATATAACGAAGACTTTAAAACCCGGGATGGTTTTATGAATTTAACCACTAGGCGGCAACATATCCTCGCTAATGCAAACACGGATGGAAAGGCTGGACCATCGGGTCTAATCTCGTCATTCATTTCCAATTAGCAGTTGTTCGGCTGGAGCTACGGACCATCGGAGCAATTCCTACTGCTATGAAGACCGTAAAGATGGTGTTTTTTCTGGAGGCTACACCCGTCTTTTTACACAAGACTGCAAGTGCACGCAAGCAAACCTATAACCCTAAGACCTGCATGGTCAACCCTTTTTTTGGTATAGTGGTGAAGGTGAAGAACTGAAAGCACAAAATATCTTTTCACTCTAGTCGGATAGGAACCAAGAGCTGAGCACGTTGCACGTTCATTAACACCTTCCTTTAAATGGTGAAAGTGGCGTTGCAGTTGCCTGCGCACGCAGAAAGTAAAATTATTTTTGACTATACAATAATTCACGATCGTGTTTATAATTTAACAGATGAACGTTACGCGTTTAAGACCAAATTTTACATGGCTTTCTTGGTGATTTCAAGATTCATAATTCAAGAGTTATTTGTCACCTACAGATGCAAGTACTACATGCAGTAAAATTACAATCTGCAAAAATACTATGGGTCAAGAGTATGCATTGTGTAGACAGTACTAGCAATAGATATTAAGCATAATTTAGACGTAGACAGTATTGAGTATAAAATGTACATACAGAGTGTGTTTACAGATGGAAAACAGGTGGTTGTGTGGGGTAATATCACATATGAACATACGTGTGTATATATATGAACATACAAAGATAAGGAAGATGATGTATGAATAAATGAATATAATATAATGAACCAAGCAGACATGTATATGAATATAGTATGATTAATGTAGCTTATTATGAATATGTGAACTCATAGAAATGATCTTCAGTCCGAGTACCAGTGAGGCACTGGGTACTGTTGGGCTTGGTCTTGTTCGTTATTCTAATGGGGTGAGGACAGAAACTCCTGATGACTCTTTCTGTCCTGGCCATAACACTGTGGAAGCTAAGTTCTATTCAGTTCTATGTATTTCTAGGTTTTCTTCACTTTGCTTCCCTCTGATTGTATTAATTAGTGTGTGCATCTGGGTTTGGTTTCCCTGGGGCTCTATAAATACTCTTTCTTTCTCCATCTCCCTTGCCATTGTAAGTATTGAGTATGCTTTATGCTCTGTGTCTCCGGTCGTGCTCAGTGCTTTGATCTCGATCAGGTCTCGGTTTGCCCTTTTATTTATTCTCTGTGTTTGTATTGTTGCACAACCCCGGGACAGACTGGGTCTTGAAAACAGCCCTGGAGTTTTCCAAGTCCCAGTCCAGGGGGAGGGGGGTCTGTTTGACAAACCATTTATGCTGAACATAACGGCCACATTGGTGGGGGTGCTGGACAAACAATTTACAAAGTAAATGTCTTGTGAATATAGTTTTTTTTTTTGGGGGGGGGGGCTGTAGAAGCCATTTATGTTGAACACAATGGCCACATGCTCGGTATTTTATGGGTTAGTACGTCTGACAGCCTTCCACACACAAGGTCGGCCAACCGTTCTGCCATTTGACATTGTATGTCCAGATTACCGGTCCGCCTCTGCCACCTCTTGTGTTTCTACCCTGTTGCTCCCTAGCTGGCAAGATTCGGTTTATGTTAATAAAATCCCTCCTGCACGTAGACGTGCTTGTGCCTCTGTGTGGCTACCCTGCAACAATGTAACAGTTCACAGATGTTGACTTTTCATGACAAAAAGTATAATGATCTTGCCATGCACCCTACAAACGCTTAAGAATTCTCACGGTTTAAAATCGCATTAGTTTTGCAGAGCTATAAAACTTGGGTCTTGATAATAATTTAAAAATTAAAATTTTATTTAATAAAATTTTTATTTAAACATTACTACATAAATATCAGCACTCTAACGATGGAGTCAAATAGGTGTATGCAATTAAATGCCTCAAATTGTACCAGAGAGGTGAGAGACCTTCATTATGTGTGAGGTCAATGCTACTGCTCTGCAGCTGCTGGGCACACTGGAGCTTGGAGACACTGGTCTTCTTCAGCACAAAGAGGATGTTTTTCACAGCGCCGGGTTCCTCTCCAGGCACGGGCTCAGATTAAAGATGTGCTGAAGTACACCACAAATCCTGGGGGACAGAGGTTTTCAGCACTCTTGGGCTGACACTATCAGGGCTAGCAGAAGCTCTCAGGTCTCTCCTAACCTGTTCTATGAAGAAGTTCATGGGGTGGAGCTACTGAGGGAGGGTATGGGATTCTACACAGAATCTGTTAAAGCATCTGTTAAATTTTTTGGGGGGATCCCTGCCCCCCTCAGTCACCTGGCTGTTTGTCTTATAGCCTGTCATGCACCTCATCCCTCTCCATACTCCATTCTGCTGTAGACATTGTTCCAGGTTCCTCCCATAAGCCTCCTGATCCTGACAGACAGGAACCTTGGGACCACCCTCGCCTCCTCCCTGTCACCTGACCTGAATGCCTTCTTTTTTTCAGGATGGCTTTGATGTACTTAGTGACTCAGGGTTTACTGTTCGAGAAGAAGCGGGTTATTATCTGCTTGTACATCCCTACACGAACATAACCGCGAAAGCGGACTCTCCGCCAGGAAGACCAGAAAATGAACAAGTTTTGTTAAATTTTTTCATTTCAAAATTTCAAATTTTTTTTTGAATTTGTAAAGCCAGTCATATATCGCATTGCCATCATTCACTTTCGATGTCAAGAAAAGTTTCATCTTACGCCCTAGCAGAAATGCGTTAATTTACGGACACCAGACAGCGACGTGCGTCGGCACAATGTAACGACCATCTGTCCATCATTTGCGCGGTGACCGAAGTGATAAAAATAATTTCTTGATTTAGTGCTGACGCAACAAACTGCCCTTTAACAACAGCGCTAGTGCTGCGCATTTTCACCCTGAAAAAGTAATTTTGCGCATAAATCCAGCAGGGTACGTTATTTTCTGCTGTAAACGTACATTTTATGAATTATGTTGTAATAATGCGGTATAGATGACACTAGAATTAAGACAGTCCTAGTATACTATTATAAATAATATTACAGCGATGCATTCAAAATGTTTTACAGTTTTTAAAAATAATTATAATTTGGTTTCACACTTTTTATGAAATTACCGCCTGTGTACCAGATGCTACTCGTTGTAATAAAGTTTCCTGAACTATTCCATTCTATTCCTGTGGTGCAAATTTTATTATACCTAATTTATTTCTTTCTCCAAAATCTCTTCTAATAAAAAATGAAAGTAAAAAACATTTGTATTACTGCGTGCTGATGTTCCGTGGCCTCAGGATTCAAAAACCATGGTATTAAACATCCAAAATTTAGTCTTGTTCACGACAGATATCCTTGAGGTTAGCCAGAGATTCTGAAATTCTTTGCTTGTCTTTACAGCGTTGGTGGGACTTTTTATGACCATTAAAGGTTCAACGGGACCCGCCAGAGTTTATGTTATGCTTATGTGACGTGAGGTTCCACAGAGTTAAAGCCATACTGTCAGCCGTATTGGAGTAACATCTCATCCGTGTGCCTTTGTAACTGAACCACCTCATGCATTTATTATTGTATTGTTCGTTACTGTGTTCATTACTGTGTTGCTCTATGTATGCATCAAGCGCCGCAGCAATTTCCTAGTAATGTGAATCACCTTCACTTACATGGCAATAAATGTTTTCTGATTCTGATTCTGATTCTGCTGTATTTTGTAAAGCAGCCACTTCTCTTGAGTTATGCTTAAAATATAGTACCTGTCAGATGCTAGTTTGCTTTTAATTCTGACTACATCAGCCAGAGACAGTCATAAATACGTCTATTTCTATAAGTAATGAATAGGATACTATCAGTGGAACACTGGAAGTCAATAATGATCTCATATATGTAAGGTTTGCTGCACTTTTTCTAAATTTAGAGCAAGCTATCAACTGGAGTACTTATAGGTCTGCTAAAGGACGAGTTGGTGGGTTCAGTGGCACACATACGGTGACTTCCAGGGTTCACGGCACCCATCACACAATTACCCTAATCATTGCTGCCAATCTGGGGCGGGCCGCAGAACAGAGATGCTCAACTTTGGTGGTTTATTTTCAAGCAGGCTATCTGTCAGCAGAGGCACTATGTTTAGTTGTTCCCCAGGCCATAAATAGACCTTAATTGAAGCTGGGAGGGAAAAGGGAAAAGGGAAAACGTGTCGATTTGCTGGTACTCCCCTCACAGGACGCCCCCACCCCCATTCTCTCTCTCTTTGTACATCCCTCTTTCACTCAATTCTTTCTGTTTTTTTTTTTCCTTTTTCTTTCTACGGTCAAAAGTGATGTCCGCTCTGTGCTTTTGAGGAAAGCGTCCCTTTGATGAAAATCTAGAGCTCAACTTGAGCAGAACGAGACCGTTATCCGTACCAGTTTTACAGTACCATTATCTGTACCAGCTGTTATCTGTACCAGCTTTAGGCACGTTGGCATCCCCTCATGCCCCCTGTATCTAACTTTTACAATCGCATTTTAAAACAAACACCAATCCCTAGGGTCACTAAACTTCACAGATTTTTACAAACCACTACCTTTTTACACAACAAATTATACATTACGCTAAATAATTTATTTTTTTAAGCATTGGTAAGAAAGTGTGGCAGGATATGTACGTTATGGTGTTAGCTTGTAATCAACACTTCCCCTGAATGTTGCCATATAATTGTGCAGAAAGTTTTTGACTCCTTCTCTTGCAGCAGAGTAACAGCAAAATAACTCAACTGTCCAGCCTTTTGTCATCTTGACTGTGCATTGATACACTTGAAAGTGGTCTTGCTTTTAAATTATTAAAACATCTTCTGCCGAGACTCATCGCAAAAACGTAAACATGCAGCAACATTGACAACAACCTTCTAATCATGTCCCCATCTGTGTTCCTCCTCCGTTGATGGGAAAAAGGGGGGAGGTGTGGTGGTCTCCTAAAAGCTTTGACCCCAGGTTCAGTGAGGGCAGGCAAGGACTGAGCTGTAATTGTCGTGTCCAAAGTCACATCGTCTCCTGAACACACACCCCTAGAATAAACACTCGGGCATCCTACTTGCATATAAACCCACCCCAAGTTTAGGGCTACAAAAAGCCCGGGCCACCAGAGTGTAGGGCAAAAGGAGAGCAACACCACAGTCAGACACACCTAAGAATCGCGCTACCATGAACAAGGTAAGGACACGACTTCCATCACACCTACTGCTGTAACACTGAGTGCAAATAACATGCAGATTTGTCATCGCTCCAATATGAAGCATTCATGTGTGTTATTTTGGATACATCAAATGGTTTTTCTTTTGTATATTATACCTTTTTGATTTGTCTGAAAAATGACTAAAGCAATAGTTACTGTAATGAATGGTACATAAAATGTGTATTTTAATGTCAGTCAGTCAGTCAGTCTGTCAGTCAGCCTGTCAGTCAGTCAGTGAGTCAGTCAGTCATCTTCTGTACCGCTTCATCCATATTTTAATGTACAAAAGTTAATTTGAAATGGGGATTTTAGGGGTGACTTTTTAGGGTCAATTCAGATGTTCCTTCTCCGTCTTCATCTTCCTCCAGATGTTTTTTGTCAGGTTTTTGCTGGTGGTCCTGGTCATTTTCTTGTTCTTGGAGGAACTATCTGCTTTCTTGTTGCCTCGAATGATTCGCCAAAAGCGGGTAAGCTGGCACACAGAAGCATGGCTTTCCACCTTGGCGTACACATGCACTTTTCCCTGATACCGCAGGTGTCTGAGCCTACATAAACTGATACATCGTATATGATTAACAACGTTTTGTAGTGAAAGTTTAATCTGTAACACTGTTGTTAAAATAGACTCATTCTACATGGGTTAACCACTTTTACCCATGTTTAAAATTGGACATTTTTACTGTTGTGTTAAAGGCATTCTGAAGGTACCCTCCTTAGGGATGAAGGAGCAGCCTTTAAGGTTTTGTGTCATTAATCTACATGGATACTGCTTCTGACTCACTTCAGGACGATGGCAGCTGGCCGGAGGAGGGGCTGTCCCTTCATTTGTCTGAGCTGTCCGACCTTGTGGACCGTGTCCCAGGTGATACCGCAGAGAGTGCACATGAGTGGGGTACACACCAGTCTAGATCCTCCAGCTTCCTCTCTCCACTTGAACACCTGTCTGTTCCCCATTACAACACCCTCCGCAGCAAAACCAAAGAGAAGAGGTGAGACGTAGTGAACGTTTATAAAATCCATGATGTCCACGACCATGCGTTTCTGCTCCTCAGTAACACCCGCTGCTGTTTCAGTCACACTCAAAATGCTCTTCTCAGTAATACCAATCAAGTTGTCAGCCCTGATGCAATATCATTTTATGACAGTTAAACAGAAATGGGTGTGACTGAGGAAAACACATGGCTGTTTTCATGTCATTCATGCTGTTGTCCACAGTTTATATTTCACAGCATCTAAACTGTCTAATCCATTCTCCTGCTTTTTACGTTATTCCCACAGGAGAAAAGTGAATGTCCCTCTTGACTTAATCGGCAGCTCTTACATTTCCGCCCTATGGAGCAGAAAGGTGAGGGCAAAAATAAGAATATCTTGCTTAATGTATTTCAATAAAATGGGACTGCTGGAAGTATACCAACTGAAGTTTGGGAATGTTTTTGTGTTGTAGGACAACCCAGAGGACAGCAGGGAAGGTCACATGGAATAACAGACTAGCCTGCATGTTCGCAATTTAAATCTTCTCCAGACGTCCTCTTCAGTACCTCCTGCCTGCTTCTAATGCAAATCTTCCTTCATGTCCAACTGGTCTTGCTGAAAGCAATCTGTTCAAACTTGCAAAAACAAAAATATCTTTGTTCTAACTTAACTGATTCCATTGTTTCTCCTGCAAGATTGTCTTTACAAATAAGTACATATAATGATGGGAGAATTGCAAGAAATGCGATTCTTAACACAGACGGCACCTGAAGTTAACTGTACTATTTATTTCTATTTATGTTATTCGGCAAATTATTATAAGTAGCATTTGCTCCCTCTTGTGGTCATTAAGATCATGATCTCAATTGCTGTCAGTTGTAATATGAAATAAATCTAAGTAAAGAGCGCTGTACGTTACTTTGGAAATACTTTCACTGACACCAAGAAGTACAATGAAGACTCAAGCAAAAAAAAAAAAAAAGTTTTATTCTCAAACTACAGTTAAAATATTAAATGCCAAAAATAGAATTTGCTTTTATTCTTCACTTTGATATACTGTATAGTGCAAAGATGGGGGCTGTGCATACAGGCATACAAATATATACACGCACACTCAAAATGCGTGCGCATACATAAAGAGTGGAGGTGGAAAACCATGGCAATTTGAGACTTTAAGGAACAAAACTGGCACACCCCCCCCCAGAAAAACAAAACCCATAGCATCACTATTCTCTGTACAAAAATAGGAAAAATAATGCTATATATCCTGCAGTCTCTGCTCTGGAAAGTGTAAATACTGCATTGAACGAGTCCTTAAAAATTTAAATTATATACACTTAAAATGCAACTACCTGTAGCTGATAATTCAAAATTTCTCCATAAGACCCCACTTGATTTTCTAAACAAAACATCAAAATAGTCTCGTCTGATCAGTAGATTTTCCATTGACATACAGAACCCCCCCTGCCCCAGGAAAAAAAAAATAACTCACACACAAAATTGCCTTATGGCATATGCAGAAAACACACAATATTGATTTTTTTTAGTTAAGTTTAAAGCTGCTGACTGACTTATTCAATCAATGTTTTCTGAGTGGACCCGCATACCTCCCTATGACCCACTCCACTATGGAAAGTCAACGCAACTAAAAGCAAGTACTAAAATAAATAGAAAAACAGACTAGGAAATAAAAACTAGATTTTGGACAAACCGTCGCACACTAAAAATACAGGACAGAAACGATAAAGCTGCACTGTAAACACCGGAGTCACTATGGAAGGTGTTAAACAACATTTAGACAAGTGTTTTTGTGGAATGATTCACAAACACGCAAGTTAACGGTACCTTCCAGGACAAACAGAAAGACATGCGGACAGGTCAATCCCTCAGCACCTTAATAGATGTGCGAGTGTGAATAATCATTAAGATTTCTGCATAGAGAAGAGACAAGATGACAAGTGACTGCAAGGTCTGAGGGCCCAGAGAACCAGACCCATTTATTCCAACAGGAATTTTATTCTAAGGGGGGGGGGAATTACCAAATGAAGAAAGAAGGGCAGGTGTGAAGACCGATTTAAATATCTTTGGTTATAGAGCTTTGTGAGATTCACTGATCATACTAATCACAGGGTCAAGACTAAATTGTCAGTTTTGTCAGGTAAGCCTCCACATCAAGAAATACCCTGAAACATAAATTCACAGGGTGAAATTAACTGACAAAGTGCACGGAAGCATTTTTCATAAGTACTACAACTTGAAACAGGCATTAAATTACTTTCTCACTCACACACACACACACACACACACACACACACACACACACACACACACACACACAAAAGCTGAAGCAGTCAGTGCTTTGACTGCCATTTACATTTTTAGCATTTCTGATTTTCAGAGGTCTTGTCTTGGAAACCCCACTGGGGACTGAGCCGTTTAAGTTGTTCAAAATATGAGTTTTGAACCAACTATGACACTTCAAGGAGCTGATCCTGGGGTTGTTAGCAACAGTGAGCACTGGAGCAGGACTAGTTCCTCAGAACAGGAGTTGCCTTGGAAAAAAAACAAATAAGTACACCCCCTCCCAATGAGAGGAGCTAGTTCAGTTTTAAGCGTCTTTCTTGTGCCCGGAGCGTCTGTCATGACGCACGTCCCTGCACTTGTGGCAGTAGAAGATGTCGGGCACGTTGGACTTCCTTATCTTGGCACAGGACAGATGCACCCACACCCCACAGTGGTTGCACTCTATCATGGGACGTCCAGCAAATGGCTTCCCACAGTAACAGGTGATCAAGTCCCATGAGTCATCACCTGAAAGGGGGGATAAAGAACCTTTAAAACCATTCCTGCTTCACTAACCATTTTTCCACTCTCAGACTGACCTGAAAACAGAACTCCTTGCTGTTCCTAGTACACACAGAGCTGAAGGAGCCCTCACCTGACTCCACCATGATGTCCTCGTCTGCAATCCAGGTCTCTGCTTCACTGGAGCTAGACTCCACCTCCCTGGTCGACTCCATTCCCAGCACTGGCACAAGGTCTGCTCCCTGAGTAGCCACGGTCTGTTCTAGCACGACCTCTTTGACCATATGTTCTTTTTGTTGGGTTGCTGCTTTCTCCAAGCCCAGCTCCGTCTGTACTGACCTCTTCAACTTCTTTGGACACTTGGAAGACTTCGGGCTCTGGGCGTGCTTGACCCTCGCCCCAATTTTGCCCTCGCTGCACCCATCGGCCTCCCTCCCACCGAGGGCAAATTTTTTTAGCTTCCGGTCCTTCTTACATTCTGTCTTGCTTCCTCCGTGACTGTCGTACAAGGTGCTTTTCAGGCGCACCTTGTCCAATAGGGAGCCACCCGTGTGCAGACCTCGAAGCCTCTTGCTTTTGCTGACATGAGATTTGCGTGCGAACGTGTGGATGGAGTGCAGCTCTGACGCTCCGCCCACCCCCCCTGAAGCAGCTGACATGTGTGAGGAAGCAGAGGAGACCGGGGACCAGGTAGACTCCTTAAGGAACACACATGTGCACAGCTGTCATTCTTGCAACAAAATACAACACTTCATAAAAATACAAAGCTAATAAATTTCTTTCACAATCAAAAGCTAAGTGATAAAAGAAAACTGATCTGTAATGGGATGGATAAATTAAGCCACAAATGTAAAAGCTAAAAATACATAATTACAGTTACGTTAAATGTCCCCATGACCCCAGGCAGCTCAAATACAATGACAAAAACACTTCAGCACCAGCAAGTGGGCGGGGTGGAAGGTAAGTATATAACAAAGTACACAGAAAAAGAAATACCAAAATAAATGGCTGTGGACACACCTCTTTTGGAGTGGGGATGTAGCCAGCATAAGCCAGAACAAAGGTACAGAACTTGTTGAAGTCTTCAACGGTTCTTTTCCTTCCTTCAGGAGGCTAGGGGATATGAACACCCAAGTCACTACAAGTAATCCCACACAATACTCACATTTCAGATATTTGTGTGGTGCCAACCTAACAACTAATAAGGAAATAAGAGAGGAGGGTATGAACTGTCAATGCACATCTTCTAATACCACATGTTAGTTACTATATTAAATAATAGTAGTATAAATTTAGGTATGAAATATCTCATCTTAAACAGATGTATCTTTAACAGATAAATTACATCAACACTTCACACTTCTCCAATTGTCACATCTGACCAGCTAAACGTCACTTTCATGCAACGCTCTGGGGTCAAATGGTACAGAGATGAATTATCAATTACAGGCAGGCAGACAGGCAATTGTTAAAACAGGCGTTGTCTGAAAGATAACTGCACGCCTTTTCAGATGTGGACCACATCCCGTGGTGGGGGGTTGACTTACCAAAGACTCTGTTTTGCATTTCAAAAGTGTATCTGTAAGGGAAAACATCGAAAAAGGTTACAACTACTTTAAACTCCAACTACAAAGCCAACTTATCTTTCCCAAGTTAACTGCTTTAATTCCATATTGCACACAAAGACGGGGGTAACGTTACTTATATTTTCAGCGTCCTTAAAATGTCCAATCTCACGTCGTTTTTTTCTGGTCCTTATAAGACTGTGTGGTCTGACCTAACTTGGTAAGCAAATTTAAACGGTCATATCAATATTAGGCTGTTTCAGTGCCAAAAATGACAAGACAGCACAAACTCATATCCAGAGACCACACACACCTACCTGACAAAAAACGGTCTACTAATCATATTGTGATCAACATTATTCTGGCTATGTAACGGGTTTATAGCAGTCCTATCCAGCTAACCGCATGGCAAATGCTAGACAACTACCCATAACACACAACTAATAATAACTCACGGCGTACAAGGTTCACAACCGCATTGTGCTTTAAACCGGGTTACGGCTGGTGGTTATCTGGTCAGTGCTCTCCATCCCCTGCTATTTGTGGTGTGCAAGCCGAGTACCCTGATCTAATCTATCACAAAACCCATACATTACAATGAAAGTCATTACTTTTAGATGATCTCGCGTCGACAGAAAATGTAAACCCCCCCCCAAGTCTTTACTTACACGGCCTGTCTGTCCTGTTTCACATAGGGTTAAACTGTCGAGATCAGCAGTCGGGTAAAGTGATGAAACACAACTTAAAGTTAGAGACACTCGGAATGTCCTTCGCTGGTTACACCGCCTAGTTAACTACCACTGTCAGATCAACGTAAAATAACTGCGATTAATTTATTTAGCGATGCTGTTTTTTTTTTTTCCTTTACTTAGCAGCCAAAACAGACGCCCTCGTCGCTAAAAAGCCAGTGAAAAACAGCAAAGAAATCAGAAAAACAATGTTAACGTTTGTTTAAGAGCATATAACAGCTAACCACACCGCGTTAGCTGGTTAAGGGCTGAGCGGTTAGTTAGCCTCGCTAACGGCGCGTGCTTATCCTGCACCTAAACGGTCACTCGGCTCACCGACCGGCCGCGTCGGCCGCGTTAAGTGTGTAAAAATTTTCCTCACACCCACCTTGATGCTCTGCCATAATTTCGAGCATTGTTGCCCGGGCAGATCCGCAGCTGATGCCGGGCTTTGCTCTCTTTTTCTCCGGGCTTGTTACGCGAAGGCGTAGTAGCGCCAATAGAAACAAGGGCGGCCACTTCACCTATTTCACAAACGCTGATAAGAAACTATTTACTTAATTGTCCGAAAATACGAGTAAAACCGCTGGGTTTAAATTAACCCGGTTACATAAAGTATTTTTGCCACAACGTCACATAACGACCTAAATAACCCCACTTTTCCTCAGCAAACCCAAATAACAGATCACATAGCAAAGCGTCTAGGCCAGCAGACTTCGCGTCCTGTGCCTTCGTGCGTGCTGTAACTGAGAAACGTGACAAATTATCCCCTGACAGATGACAAAACTTTCGTGAAATTCGTCTTGGTGTCGTCTTGGTCTGTTCTCTCCCACCATTATCAATTCCAGTTAACTCCGTAGTGCCCTCTCGTGGTGGGTAAGATACACCGTGCGGGATGAGAGAGCTTGTCGGGTAGTGTAGGCGTGAGTGATGGCGAGCGCTTGTCGGGTAATGTAGTCGTGCGGGATGAGCGCTTGTCAGCTACAACAGTTTAACAGCAACTAACAGAAACGCACGTGGAACAGTGACTGCCACGGGTTCATTGGCGATGCACAGTAGCAGTTTTGAGTAATCCATCGTTTTCAGATATCATGAAAGCATACAGCATATTACCATTTCGGTATATGAATTTGGAGCCTTGACATACTTATTGAAATGATCGGGTATTTATTATATCACATTACATGTATATACAGCAAGTTGCATGAGATTTGTCTTGTGTGGAGGAATACCACCTTCTCCAAGTTAATATACTATTCAAACCACTGAATTTAAGACTATTATCTTAAACTGCTGAAACACTAGATATCACGGTGGATAAATGCGCGCTTGAGACCGGTCCATCCTTCTGTTGGTCGCTACTAATCGTCTTTTTGGATCCTAAATTAGATAACAGATAAAAACAAAACGCACCAAGTCTGGAAAGATCACTCAAGAGGTACAGGGAGTTGGGCATTACAGTATATTGTGTATGTAATTTGAGGATGCGACTGCCTTCCGTGGTTGTGTGGCAACCGTTGCATACATAGCTGTAAAGGAAAATGGCTACTCAGATGCTGTTTATTTTTCAATGGCAAATATACATTTTTTACATAGTGTCAAGACAGTGTCACAGTAGACATTAACTGAAGTTAGAAGGTTCCTTACCTGATGTTAAAAAAAAGTTTCTTTTTACACCTGAATTAGCGGCTACAGTGGCGACTCCTACTACCACCGGCGTCACCCAGGTATTTATGTTGAAGATTTTAACCCTCCACCATCCCTCCATTTTAAAGGCATAGTTCTACTTTTGCAATTAATGCTACGACTACTGCTAATTAAATAAATTTGAAAATAGAGTAAAAAAAAAAAAAGCGCGTTATTTACCTGACGTTAAAAAAAAAAAAAACCAAAAAAGGTTTTCCTTTTTTCACCTCAGGTAGCGGCTACAGCCGCGACTTTGCTGCTCCGAGGAAGCCAGCCATAGAGCCCCATAAGTGACGACTCCACCCGCCACCGGCATCACCCGGTAGATCTATGGCTGCACTTCAACGAAAACCGCAAAGCAACCGCTCACCGTTGAACGTGCAAAAAAGGTCGTGAATGCAGTTCCCACTGCACCTCAGTTAGTTGCTACGGCTGTTACTCATCAACTGATTACTGCTCCCCGACAAAACACTATTCCCCGTCCGCCCTCTAAGCTCTATAATACGGCCTTTGAGAGCCAACCAACAGTGGTGAAGCCAAACTTCCGCTCGGCATGAAAACTGACCGCGACAAAGGAAATGTTTCAATCTATCTTGAATTTATGCACTTTTTCAGTATACGTCATCATGTGTCATCATTTCCGTGTACATCACCAACCACACAAGGCAATACCACTACGTCACCGCCAGGGGCGTGACTACCCTGACAGAGTCTGGGGTCCCAGCGTTTAGCAGGGGCCCTTGAATATATAAAAATTAAGAAACGTAGTGAAATAATTTTCAATATAGTATAAAGCAGTTTTGAGAAATAAACTAACAATATACGATTGTTAAATTCACCCCTCCTCCGCAACAGAATGGATTAATCCAAATGCAACAAGTCACTCGAATTCAAATTTAAATTCACGGTAACGTCTCGTCTGACAGTTTGCGGCTGGCATTATAATATGGCCTTCAGTAGGCGTCGGCACTGCTGACATTTTTCAGTTCGATACCAATAAGTGAAGCATAACAACTGGATACTTGAATTAATACGTTTTAACAGATTTGTTGGTCTTTTATTTTTCTAGAAAACCGTTGTGGCCGTTGAGGTTTAAACTTTCGAAACATCATATCAATATTAGCGACATTGACCATGAAAATGTCCATATTGAATGGAAAGTAAATTTGGATATGCCCACCTTTTACTTATAACCAAAGAAATCTGATAATTTGTTCATTTCAGATTAAATGTAAAAGACTTTACAATCGGTCTCTGGCGGTGAGCTAATGCCCTTCCTGTCAGTCATGCCTCGGGTCTCCAGTTCACTGTGATATTGTAGAGCCCGAAAGTGATCCATGCTTCTAGGCTTTTTGGATTTTATAGAAATGTTAACCTCTTTGTAATCACCAACAGCACAAAACAAGTTTTTCCTCTGTTTAAACTGTAGTGTTTTTTAAGACGGGGCTCGGTCAGCCAAACCGCCGTACAGTTTCTCAACACTAGGTGTCAGCATCGGCTACAATAAAAACAGTGCGCCATGGGAAATCGAGTTTCAGTGTAGATGAAGCTTGCTGCCTTTCTAAATTGATATTTAACTACAAAAATATATATGATTATAGCATACAGTAACGCACCTGGTACGAAACGTAAATTTACACGCAAATGAAGCGAATCGTTTTAGCGGCAATTTAAAAACAGGTATATTTTTACAGGCCATAAGGAAGCCTCGGGTTCTGTTAGGAGAACTGCCGTTCTGAGAAAAGCTTTAGAAATTATAATGTACAACTGTATTATGTAGTTAAAGGTGCGTCATAACCATCTGAGAAACGGATTAAGAATGTTACTGGACGTGATACAAAACTGGGAAACAGGGGGATTCGTCATAATCCGAGGTAAAGCAGCACATGCACGATCCTGTTAGCGAAGATACTGTGTGGTTCGCACATGGAGTATAAAGACGGCTGCTTCCCATACATTCGCCGTTTTCATGTCTTTCTCTGTCTTAAGTGGTTATTTGAGCATTTCTTTTTCGTGCAGACACGGTGGAATGCTGTGGACGGCAGCTTTGGAAGAGCTGCATCACGGCTGCTCTACAGCGGTGAGCCGTGCATGTTCGCATTATTCCCTTCATGCGAAAGGACTTTTGCAAATATAAAAACCAGTAATTTTTCTGTAGTTAACGTATGGTTTAGTCAGAAAGTTTTTTTTTTTTTAGCTACAACGCTTTTTTATTTAATTTGCCAACTTTAATTAGATTCCATAAAGCCAGCGGGTATTAATTGTTCTTTTAGTGACGAGCTTGTCCACGTGATTGCATTTGAAGTTTCTGAAGAGGACTTGCGAGTGGGACTAGACAGCAGACATGTGCAAAGGTAAATCAGTAAGTGAGCATTGTGTGAGTGCAAAAGCTGCTACCGTGGGCTGGAGCTTGATTTAGACACGTTTGAAGCTTAATGTAATATTCTTCAAAGACTGGAGCAGCTCTGAACTAAGTGTTAAACAGCCTTTCTCCTTTTAACGTTCTAGGCTCTGTTTTCACGATGGATACACTGACCCACTGGGTTGGGCTCAGCACACACCATCCACAGCACGTCAGCTCATTCCCCATGACGTCAGTTCCTGGTCCTTCCAATCAGAGCAGTCCAAGCCAGTGATGCTCTTCGTAGACTCGCTCTCCTGGCTTTTGAGGCACCACCCACCTGTTTTCATCTGTCAGCGACTACAAGAGCTCAGGAGAGGTTGGGCCATTTGTAGCCAGCTGGGTTTTTTTTTTTTTTCCTTTCTTGACCACATGATACAAAACATCCTTGTGGTTCTTTTTATTTTTTGTCCACGAAGGTGGAGCAGTGAGGAAGATGGTGGCACTGCTACACAGTGACCTGCACCTGCCAGGTGTTGTGGAAAGCGTGTGCCATCTAGCTACGGCTGTGGTGTCCGTGCGCCCGGGTGTCAAGGCCCAGCAGGCGCTTGCAAAAACAACAAAGCGCACCAAGTCTGGAAAGGTCACTCAAGAGGTACAGGGAGTTGGGCATTACAGTATATTGTGTATGTAATTTGAGGATGCGACTGCCTTCTGTGGTTGTGTGGCAACCGTTGCATACATAGCTGTAAAGGAAAATGGCTACACAGATGCTCTGTTTAACGGCTGTTTATTTTTCAATGGCAAATATATATCTTTACATAGGTTTACTGTGACACTGTCTTGACACTAATATTAACTGACGTTAGCAGGTACCGGTAGAGTTGAGTATGTGACTTCGTCGTAATTGTGAGTAAAGGACAAAAGCCTTTTTTGTTTTACACCAGGATGAGTACTTCAGTGTGAATGACAACCTGATGGTCACTGTTGAAACCAAGCCCAGCTGTCAAGTACAAATGGAGGCAGATCAAGATGAGTGTGAAGTAATGCATGTTTGCTGTTGCGCTTCTCAGAGACTCATGACACCACCACCCCCCATACCTATGCAGACAGCAAATTAAATGCAACCTCAATATTTTCAAGCTTAAAAGGATTTATTGACGAAGATGGGATTCGAACCAGTGCATGCAGAAGCACGATGGATTAGCAGTCCATCGCCTTGACCACTCGGCCTCCTCTTATCACTCTGTATTAGTTATTTAAATTGCAGTTTCCTGCACAAAAACAAAATAAGTGTAATATGCAATATGGCCAAGTCTGTTTGTCATTTACACAACCAGGCAGACCAAGAGTGTCACATTGATTCAGAAATGTAGCTCAGTCATCATCACTGGTTCTTGAGTTCAAATCACCACAGTTATCTTAACAATGCATTTGCTTAGTTTTAGGAATTGCACAGGAAGTCACAGACAAACTGGGAGCATTACTGGTGAAGGTGCTCTGTTGTCGCCTGTGTTGTTGTGTTGGTTTGATCCTGTAAAGTATATTATATCGTCATTCCTGCCTGTGATCCTCTATTACACATGTCTTCCTGATCAGGTGGATCCTGCTGCCAACTTGACCTTTAACCTTCATCTGTCTGACATGGAGAAGGAAGCCAAAGAGAGACTTTCTCTACCTTTTGTCTTCAGTCAAGAGAAGTAAGATACATCTGAGTCTGTACAATCTGTGAAGTAACACTGAATGTTGTGCCATAATGTTATTTTGAAGTAGTGTATTTAACAAAAGTATGATGAAAACTTAGACTTTTCATGTTGCTCTTATTGTGAACGTTGAGCACTAAGATAAACTCTGTGTAAACATTGATCAAACAATTAACACATTAAACAGTGACACATTGAACAGTATCTCTGTAGCACTTGTGCTCTGTTGACATCTACGTTAGTTGTACGAAACGGACACCAGACTTTGAAAATGGTAGTCGCATTGTCATGGGGAATGTAGTTGTCCCTGATAGTTTTGTGATCACACTGCAGTAGGCTCAGATACTAAATCATCTGAATCATCATTACACTTGTTTCGCTCCATTAATCTCTGTCTATAACAGGAAGTCGGCTCTTCTTCACAATCGGCCAGGTTCTGGCCGAATTGTCTACGAGCCTGATGCCAGTGATGATTTTGACCAGGAGGACCCAGATGATGACCTGGACGTCTAAAGACAAAGGTTGCCTCAACAGCTCATGTTGGTGGGACAAATGACAGGGTGTTAATCCTATCTAATGCTAGGATTTTTTTTTTTTTTTTGCAGAATTCATTTGTAACATCAAAGTCTCCAAAAGATGAGGACTTAATATTCACAGAAAATAGTAAAAATAATGACCGTAACTCTGTTTTGGGACACATGTCTTTAGCTGGGCTAAAATGCAAAGACAAATTTCACCCTGTTTAAATGTTTTTGTTGATAATAATGGAAAAACAGGAAAAAGCAATTCTGAAGATAAAATCAAAAGTGCATATATTGTTTTGCTAGTGTTAAAGTTCACTACAGTTGCATTACACCGTTATGACCAAGTACAATGATATAATAATAAAGTACTTACATATCTAATTATTAAAGGTGTATCTTGTATATACGATTCCCCCCAATCTGTAGAGGAGGTGGGTGAGAGGAGGATGTTAGCTAAGCTGACATCCATCATACACAATACCTCTCACCCACTGCACCAGACAGTGGAGGCCCTGTGCAGCACCTTCAGTGGGCGACTGGTACACCCTCAGTGTAGGAGGGAGCGCTA
>JABJVR010000002.1:4904878-4922221 GCA_025773905.1 Chitala chitala | reverse complement strand
TGTGTGTGTGTGTGTGTGTGTGTGCGTGTGTGAGCTGGCGCCCCCGCCCTGGGTGTCCCCTGCCCTGCGCCCTATGTGCTCTGGGATGGGCTCCAGGCTTCCCCCACGACCCTCACCAGGAATAAGCGGTTAAGATAATGGATGGATGGCTGGATATCCTGCATCTCATAGTAAGGATTTCTAATAATAACAAATCCCACTTAAGTACATAAATACAATGCATATAACTATCAGCACCAAAACAGAAATATAAACAGCATTAAGTCCACCCTGATATGTCACCCATATTGCAATAGAAAAATAGACAGAGGCACACTTCCTCTTCAACAATACTATTCTATATATCTCTACAAAAGGGTAACCTTTGTATTGATCAAAGAGAAATGAATAATCTAGATATCAATTTCATTATTTATATAATGACAGGATCACAGGTGCATGAATAATAGAGCAGGTGATGTAGGGTGCAAGACAGGGTACACCCTGGGCATGGCACAAATCCATACCCTAAGGGTGATATGGAGTTCCCAATAAACCTGATGTATATGTTCTGGATTGCAGTAAGAAATTAGAGCCCAGGGAGAATGTGCAAACTTTACACATGCACACAGAGACACACATACACAAAGACTAAACTAAAGACTGCTGGTATATAGAAATGCTAAAAATAAGTTTACCCAGATATGTACAATTATTTTACACAATCAATTTACCATTGGTGAATATAATGATTAGGCACAAGTAATGCCAAATAAGATATATTATCATGCTGAAATGTAATCTTTATTACATGTGACATTATGTACACATCTATGCATTTTCAGTCAATACTGCATATTTTTTGACTCAGACATTCAGATTACTGCTTCCAAACCAGCCTGATAGTACAAATAAGGATGACACTCAAGGAGTGAGGCATTTCCTTTAATTGACACCACACAGTTCCCCTTTTATTTGCTGACATATATGAGTGCAAATAATGAGAACTGCAGTTCCAGACTTCCAGTTTTGTTGCAACCACGTCCATGCAGTTTGTCTGTTTTTGTTACATTACTTACCAACTCTACAGATTATTACTTTTCAAAAACACAAATATTGTATGTGAACGAAATTACATAAATTATACATCCATACAGCATTTTCTATAAATGAAATGAGTCCTTTGTATTATGAAAACTTGTGTTGACACTGAGGTCATTTTTTGCACATTCAATTCAATTTATTCTCATATAGTTACCTTAAAGTGCTTTACAGAAATTACACATATTACAGAACTAACAGCGAGTGGATGACTGAAGTTAAAGGCAGTCCAATTATTTAACTTCTTTTCTCTAGTGCACCTTGAAACCCAGAAAATTCCCAGCAAAGACAGCATCAGGTCAACATGTTTGGTACTGCTTCAGAGGAAGTTCAAATTTTAGACATACATGCTATATGATTCACTGTTTTGCTTTGGCTTGCACATCCATTCTGTTTGACAAGTCAAAGCAATGTGTACCTGCCTGATGCAAAAAGTAAAGGCAAACATGTACTGATTGTGCAAGTCTCCTGCAGAAGAATGGCATTTTCTATTGCTGATAGGAGCTCCCACTGATGAAGAGCCATCAGACTGGAGCTCCAAGTAAAAACAAACATGAGAACTACATGGTAGTATGTCAGCCTCAACAATACAAAAACACAGAGGAACAGTCATAATGGTTAACACCCAGTTATAGCACTTTCCCATATCCAATTAAAGCACATTGGTTTTTCTCGATAAATTTAAACAAGTACCTAACCTCCATACTGGCTGGCTGACCTCACCCAACACACTATGCTAGCAAATACCTTTGTAAGAGCTACTTTAAATGCACGCTTCTTCTGCTGGGCCCTGCATGCCAGTGAAGTATCTGCCTTTCCTCTCAACCTTATACTGCATTAACCTTTAGAGCTGGTAGGCACATACCAGTGCTGAGGTCTAGTCAGGCCAGTTATACTTATTAAAAATTCACTGAAAGGAAGAATGCTCACAGTTTCAGTCAAAACCTACAAAGGTGATATCTCTGTGGGTTGTGTGCTAGCATAACAAACCAGCAGCTGGGAAGAATTTACCATTCCATTCATTCATTAAGACATCTCAAGCAAAAACATTTTATGTAAAAATGTAGGTATTCGTTTAAAAACTAAGTTTTTTAATCGATAAGAACATGCATGTGTGAAATAAGTGTGTATTTCATGCTTTCAACCATCCAGATTTATACTTGCTAATGTCTACTTCACATCAGCTAAATGGATTTGAACATTAAAAAAGTTAGTCCTTCCCTCTCAGAAGAAAATGAACAACACTCATATAGTGTACTTACAAGGTACATAAGCAAATTGTTATTGGAAAACTTTATGGTGAGGTCTGTATGGCAAAAGAAATAATTCATCCATACCCTATGTTGTGTAAGAGGCATTTGCTGTGGAATGAATGTTTACAAGTTCTGACATGAATCATTTATACTTGTTGATATATTACTCTCTGCATTTATGTACAAAACGAGAATTTTTCAGGTCATTTCAAGTTAAGTAGTAATCAAGAAGGAAGACCACAGACACTGAAAAAAGCAAAATTTGTGAAAAAAAAATACCCTATGGGCATTTGAAATGTATAATCATCCTGGTGTGTAGTATTAAAAAGTACCCAATTCTACATGAGTGAAAGCATTAAGTTTGACAATTACCACTCATCTATGCATGACACTAAGGCCATATTCCAGCAAACTACTGGCTTAAATCAGTAACAAAGTGAAGAGTTTTTTATATGAAGAACAGCACTCCACTGTTTCTAAGGCTTACTGTATGTATTGCCTATTTAAAGTGGGACAAACTGACAAGGAATTTTGTTATGCAGGTATCCCTTGATACCAAACTTTCATTACAACTGTCCCTATAATAGCTCTTGGCTTTACCAAATTTTGGTGCCTGAACCAAATACCTATTATAATGAAACGTTTCTTAAGTGAGTAAAAAATAAATAAATAAATGTAATAATGAACTTAGTGTTAGCGATGGCTGTTTTTGGTTGATTTCCTGTCTTACGTTAACTTTAACATCGTAGAAACATAAACATAGGGAATGAAAACAAAGTTCAGGGTTCAGAGAAAACATATTCGGCAAGTTAAAAATAGTTAACCGTTAATTCAGGCAATTCGCCCTGTTCGTTTTAAACTATGGTCTTTAAAACAAATTTCATCGTTACATTTTTGTTGCATTGTACCGTATATAACACAACATTAACGTGCAGTACTTGCTTACTGCATTGAAACATACCTCTTGATAAACTCAGTCAATATTTAATGTGCCTGATGTGTTACGTTTTGCTGAAATCATGTGTTGACACACACTTTTTGCCCAATTAAAATAATGCTTTTGTATGCTTTCAGTACCTGAATTTCCATTATCCAAGTACTTTAAGGACAGATTTTTGTATATCCTAGGAGTGCTGTATACACTATTAAATTGCGTTACGCTAATTTGTTTCAAATGTAGTGCATGCTTTTTAAACATTCCTGACAAGTGCTGAGACCAACAGTGGAATAGGACACATTCAGGACCATATCGTGGCCGTATTTTGACATACTGTTACTACTCCTGTTAGCACTCATTACAGTGAGCTGACCGCAGTGACATATTCCATAAGTGGCTCAAATAGCAAAACTCAAAGGTGTAGTGAGAAGGTAAATGTACCCATGTTTGAACGTTTTACAAATTCACTAAATCTTTGTAAATCCGAACTGAAAATGTATTCCAATTACAGATTCTTGCACCTGTGCTTTATTAAGCTGTTGCTTTGCACATGTGCTCCTACATGATAGATGAGCATTTTGACAACCTTCATAATATAAAGTCTGTTCTCAAAGCTCATCAAAGCTTCAAATGTTCTGTGAAGTCCTTCAGCATCTATCTCAACTGCAACTACCCTTAATCATGTTTAAGATAATTCCTGTGAATTATATGTAAAAAAAAAAAAAAAAAAGTAAGGTGAAGTGGAAAAGGGAAGGGCAAGTATGTGTACTTCTTTTGCCTGCCCTTTGCAGTACCTGTAAAAACTTGTTTCTGAGCCTGAGTTTCAAAAAACAATCAGAACCAATCTATGACACTCCCATGAAGTGGGAAGGGTGGTGTACAGTTATCTCATTGGACCCTTTCTTTGTCCATGAGATGTGGTCTGGTTGAAACCCAGGTTGATTTCCGCGAAGTCTCTCCTTGCTGCTTTTATTATCTCCTGCTCAATCCTCCCAGCGGCGTGTGGCTCCCACCTCTGGGCTCCGACACCCCCCACTGCTACCTGTAGCGGCCGGGGAAACTGAATTGCATCCAGCAGGTCCTTGTATTGGATCTCTGGCCTAATCATCCTTAGGCAAGCTTGGTGGGTCACATTGTCCAGCCCTGGTCGCAACTCATAGCCAAGTATCTTCACCAAACCACTCTGGAAGGGCCGTATTGCCTTGTCCCGGATACGGTTTGCTTCCACAGGCCGTCCACCTTCACGCAGACAGATCCGGGCCATCACCTCACGACGGGACCTCAAAAGGGCTACTTCAGCCGCCATTCTTTCCCTCCCAAAGTGCTCTACCTTCTCCCAAAAGGTGCGGTTGAAGGTCACATAGAGGTGCCAATCGAGGGCATTCCACTCCCGAAGCCTTCGCTTCTGCTCCTCGTCCAGAACCCGCCCCCGACTGATGCCCCCCAGGCTTCCTTGCTGCCGAGCATTCAGAATGAAGGAGACTACTGCGTCCAGTGGCCAACAGAGGGCGTGGCGGAGTAGCACCATAGACTCATCAAAGTGTTCTGCCAACAATATCAACCTGAAGGCCCTGCGCACAAATGCCTCGCCTCTCCGGGCCAACGGCAGAGAGAAGTTAGCATTGTTGTCCAGGCCAAAGTCAAACCAAAGGAGGTTACGGGCATAGTGGTTGTTGCGCAGCCGGGGGTCATAGTGCCGCCGTGGGTCAGAAGCGAAGTCAGCAAGTCCCTTGGCTTTCTTGAACGCAGGAGCCACCGCTTTGTAATAGGTGTATGAAGACTCCGCCAAAGCCACAGGGTCGCGCACAATGGAGAAGTAAAAGGTGTCAGCAGGCATCACCTTCTCAACCTGAAAAAAAAACAAAGAAATGCCTGTGTGTGTATGGGGTAGTGTGTGTGTAAACTGAGAGGAAAAAAAAAAAAAAAAACAAATGAAGAAAACTAGACTTATGACACATACTTTTGGAGATCGTTTATCACACAAAATATAATACACATCAGTATTCATTACAAATCAAAGATGATTTTAGTCACAGTACACATCCACAGTCTCTCTACAGTGTTTTTTGCCTATTTGCCAGCATTAGTGAACTGTATGACACAGAAAACTGCATAACCGGACACCCATAGTTTTTGGCAGCTGTACCTCGATTTTATTGAAGCGCATGTGGTTCCCCATGATATTGAATTTTGCAACATGTGGTCCTTGGTAACCTTTAACCCTGTGGGCATTAAAGGGCAGAGGATAGCCAAACTGGTAGCTTAAGGGGAGAGCAAAGCGAAGGCCTCTCTCCTCCCCAAAGCGGTACAGCATGTTGAGCACAGTGCTGCTGGCTGTCTTATGGGTCTTCAAGAACATGATGTTGGATTTTGGCTGGCAGGAGCCAAGGGGAGGGGCATCCACAGAGGAGAGAGCGTACAGGGTCTGGGGCCTCACGGTTTGCTCACTGCTAAGAGAGTAAGAGACAGAGAGCGAGAGAGAGTGAAAGGAAGTAAGACAAAAGTTCCTCTGTTGACCAAGATGGAGAAAAGCAACATAAAACCTGGTTATATTTATAACAATTTTTGTCAGCTGTTGAGTAAAATAAGAGTAAGCAATTTATTTTATTAATTAAAAAAAAAAAAAAAAAAAAAACTGCATTTGTTAAATGCCATCACAAATACCTTCTCACTGGCTTCATTTACTATCTGAAAATGACAGTAAATAAATGGCTATGGCTGAAATGGGTGTCATATTACATTTATTTTATATCTCCGCTGCAGAACAAAAAATGCATTCAGGTCCCGATTACAGAAAGTAGGACATGCAAATGACAGAAGAACAAGTGGTAATTAAAAGTCAGTATGGGGAGAGACAGAAGCATGTGGACAGATGCAGGGTGAAGGCATAGCTAACCTTTTACTGAACATGACGCCCAGCAGCTGCCCAGTGAAAGCAATGGCCAAAAACAGGAGGACGACTTTCCACAGCAGCCCTACCCGATGGCACCTGAGCCACCACATCCTCCTGGACAAATAAGGGGTGGGGGAAGGGTTTAAAAAACGGTAGAAAACTGCTTTCATTGAAAATACGTTTTTACATCATTCTTCAATCAGAGTATGATGAAATGCCAGCTGAAGCATTGCAGTTTGTTTATATATATATAGCTGTACAAGCAAAAAAAAAAAAAAAACACAACACAAAACAAAAACACAATGTCCATTATTTTACGCTGGTCCCGCTGAAATATCTACCATACGAGTGTGGCCTTATGTAGCTGTTCCAGAAGTCGTATTGCGGTTAATTCTGTTGTTAATGTCACGGTGTAACAATAATGAATATTCAAGTTAATATGTACAGATACATTATAAAAATTCTACAATTTCTTCCCAGAGGAAAAAAAAAAAAAAACTTAAAGTTACATTTATTAAAAACACTACATATTCTGATACTTGGGGATAAGAAACGGGACAGCGTCGGACAAAAAGAACGTTGTTTGCATCCTTTGTGAGGGTGGCGACAACACCCCTAGAAAATATCTACCTTTGTTACTTACTGCATTTAAACTTTCACACTCCTGTACGCCTAATAACACGAACGGCCCTATTTTAACTGAATCTTCTTACCCCACTCTCCGGCCGAAAACCACGAAAGCCATGACAGAACCGGCTCGATCTCGGTGGTGCGCAGCCCTTTGCAGCAGCGACCACGGCGCATCTCGGAGGCTCCGGCCGTGCGTGTAGCAAATGCACAGACTGCGCTGCAGCAGCACCCAGTAAAACGGTACAAACGTATGTCTCTAGCAGCAAACAAACGAAAAGACTCTGTCCATCATTACCATCCTCCGTAGGCTAAACCGTTACGTATGAACGAAGTAGTAACAATAGCAGTCCGAAACTGAGCTCGGCGTAGGGCGGGGCCTCGCGGCTTACGTCACACATACCAATAACGATCACAAATACTCTAATAATTAAAGAGACAAAATGAGTTGAATGCAGACGTTTGACAGAGCATTTCCAAAGTCACCAGTCACCTCTGCTTAGGTTTCAAAAAGACAAAACAGACTATTATTTGCATGCTATATACATGCTATACAAGTCTGGCCACATTTTTAGGTATCTGACACAGTCAAGAGATTTAATTTGGGTATACATACAAATGGGTACAACATACAGAGAAATTCAAAATAGGGGGTTTCACTTTCTGAACAATGTTGATGCGGTCACAGAGCGGACATACAGCTGTAAACAAGGAGTTTAGATCCATTAATTTGTCCCATGTGACTTCATTCACAGGATATGAATAGACATGCTGTAAATCCTAAATAAGTTAACTTAGTGAATTTTAGTTAACGAATTGCTGAAATTAAAAGGCGCAGTGGCTATTCAATAAAAATTAGTTTCTCCATATGTATAACCTAACCAATGAGGATGTAAATAAAAATTCCACTCCAGTAAAAAATAAAAAACAGTTAAACGTAAATTTAACTTGCATATTTTGTGAACAAGCTATTGTAGGAAACAATGCTTCCTATATCTTTTTAAAAGGTACATTAACAAAGATGTCAGTCACCACAAACAATCGCTGCATAACGTTTCAGCACCTAACAGTGCTGCTTTTCCCTGCCATGCGTTGCTTCAGTTTAGTTCCCATTGGCTTTTCCATTTTCTGTGTTTACAAGCGGACTTCCTCTAGATATTACCATCAAATACGTAGTACAGTTAAAGGGATCACATAAACATATCCTGTTGCGTAATGAGGTGATACAGTCCCGTCTCATGCAGAAACTGTATACCTTGGTTCCTGTCCCATACGGCCATAACCCTTCTCCTAACACCAGTAAAACCAATTGTAAAAGAAAGGATTACTACAAAATGTCAAACGCTCAGAACTGTCCACCAATACCTAAATTTTCTGTTGCATACGTATTCGACTGGTGTTCACATTCCAATCCTGTAGCAAGCATTCTCCAAATGTTTCGTTCAGAGATTGTTCAGTAAAACCCAAGCAGACCTGAACATCTCCGAGCCCTATATTTAGCCTTAAAGCCTCTAATCGTTTAACTATATCTCCTCAACAGCCGTCCATCTCAGCAACAGCAGCGGCTGCGTATCCTCCTTAAGCACTCCCAGCAAGGGGGCACTGTCAATGTTTGCTGCATTTAAATTTCGCAAGGAAAGTGTTACAAAAGGCAAGTCTGTTTATCCGTACACGAACATAAATTAACCACTACAGACTAACTACCATATGACTATACGATAATAAACAATGCAACAGAAAAGACGCGTGAAAAAAATTGACCTGCGTGCGTCTTTAATTATTTGGAAACAAGAGTATAATTCGACACAAGAAACACTTTCTCCAAACGAGTTTTACCATGCAAGAACCACAATACCTGGAAGCTCGTGCAATGCAAATTAACCGTGCATTGATTACAGCTGTCAGTGGTGCCGCTCCTCCTTGTAAATAGTTTTGTCAATGTAAAATGAACCTTAGATCATATGTAGGTCATTTAAAAAATCCGAATATGGAATTAGCTTTATTACATACTGAAGGAAACTGCGTCGAGATACTTGCAAAGAACTTTCAGGCGTGCGTTTTGCTAAAACGTAGCGTGTGGTTAGGTTTGTTTCTTGTTTCTTGTTTCGAGCGTTTTTGTTATTTAATCACTGAAGTTGAACATTTGAAGCGCACATTAGTCCTTTTTGAACGGGGGTCAGCTACAGGACAGCAGTCCTAACTAATTGATAGAACACAATACAGTCATTGTCTCCTGTTATCGCCATCGCTGAAGATGCATTCCTTTGTCCAGATACCCAAGTACTCACCCCTATCGTTGGGGTTCACGCTTCGTGTCTTGACAGCGCTGTCGCTGTTGTTTCTCGATTATCTACAAGCTTCCAGCTTTTACCCTACTCCCATTTTGCAATCTGAGAGCGGAATGACACTGTAGTCGATCCACAGTGGGTGGGCCGGTAGGAGCTTCTCAGGAAAGTTCTGCTGCTCTCGCTGCGGAGGAACGAGAAATGTAGTGAAGCCTCACCGACTTTCGGAATACAATATTCGTTTAACAAGCTGCTTCCAAATCTTACAGGACACTCATCCACCTATTTATGTAAAACATTTTATGAACGCTGCTTTATTAAAACGTGTTTTCACGTAGGTTATGCACGCGCACGCAACCCCTCAACTATGCCAGCAGTTAACGTGACATCTAAAATGTACAAACTGAAGATTTTTAATACTTGAATGCATCTGTTAAGACTCTGAAAAATTGCCATAGCAGTGTGCTTTAAATTGTGACTGCAGCGCTGTTCTCACTGTCCACTGATTTTACTTTAATAGCTAGGACAGCTACATGTATTTGGTGAATTTAGGTATTTCATGAATACAGCTTTGTATTTGTTAGCAACCAACATAGTGTATGCAGCAAATCTCAAAGTGAGCAGTTCATACAACTTAAATTTTAAGATGTAGCAATAACTAGAACAAATTTAAGTTGGAGAGGCCTGACATTTCTTACAGGGCAGCTACACATGTTCTCTAGATCATAATTCAGTCAGAAATGGCTACACGCTGTAATATATACCATATCACCAAGTATACCTAAAGCTGGTTATTTCCTACTTTTGAAAATGCTAGTTGTTCACAAACTTTTATAATAAGACAAAATACTAGAACACACAAAAGATTACATCTGATGACATTGTTAGTATGATCTGGTGATGTGTTTTCTCTCTCTTCCAAGTACTCTGTTAAGCTTGTTCTGATTCAAATCACATAGACCAACTGAATACATATATACATAACATTTTAAATGTGTATATTGCTATCTAACTATAGCCTAATTAACACATAATGTAGAATAGCTAGGCACTTATGGTCATCACTGGTTTTGCATAATGTCAGTTCAGTTCAGAATATTTGTTTACTATTTAATATGCTTTCTGCTTAAACAATCATGAAATTACAATAACCTGTTCAGTGACTAAAACAATTTCATGTCTTTGCAGGTGTGTTATGTGTTTGTAAGAATGTTTATAAAAATCTTTAACACACACATGCTGGTTGAATTCTTGCTTTATGTGAGCCTCATGTGCAATTCACAGAATTAGCACACATTAAAGCTACGGGCCAATTCTTCCTGCAGCACTTCATTATGGCCTACAAGCCTCTACACTCTAGATCCATTTAGCACAAACAGCCTGTCCTCTAAGCACATTTGACCTCAGCATCAAATGTTCGTTTATGAGAGGTGCATAGGATGCTGTGTGGTGATTAATTTTGTCACACAAAAAGATCACAAGGCGATTACTAATGCATCCTTAAAAGATCTGGCACGTAACAGAGTATGTCAGAGGATCCTTAAGTATGACCCGTCTCCATCTTCCACATCAGTGAACATGAACAGTGAATCAGAGGATAATGGATTATAGACTCGGGAATTTAGGATTAATACCAAAATCAAAACATGTTCTCAATGTGTATTTTAAGATTTAAAAAATTAAGGTTGCCAAATCTCCAATTTAATTCCTTTATAAGTTACGTATATTTTTTATAGATAAATGTTTTCCTTCAGCTTTTTTTGGTAAGGGACTCCACATCTTTCTCCAAACAAAGGTTTTATGTAATTAGTTGATTTGTTTCTGTGATTTACTAAACCTCGGCCAAGCATGGCGCCAGTTACCGCAGGAAGGTGAATTTGACATGAGAACGAGCTTAATTTCAGTTTGTCATGTGCTCCAGAAGCAGCGGTTGAAGTGTACTTAGAGGTGTGGGTCAGACTCATTCCACATCCAAAGTTTCTGTTTCTGCTCCTCAGGTAGAGCCAACAATCCCCTGGGTCTTCCATGCAGATTCCCTGTTGAGGAGCAGTCAGGCAGAGAAAGACTGTTGCACTTACCAACCAGCAGAGGGCAATGTAATACACGCAATCTCTCTGCAGTATGACACACACACACACACACAAAACCCACTCCTAATGCTGTAATTGTCTCCAAACCAAATTATTAAATGCTTCATACTCCTGCTGGGATGTTGTATATAGATCAATCTGCCCCATGCACTGATACAGCATGCAGTTTTCACGCTGACTGCGCTAAAGAAAAAGGTTTCGTTACCACAACTCTGAAATGTGTGTCTATAACACTGCCTTATGGACAACTGTGCAACCCCAAAACATTTCTTCTACAGTTTGTTTTGTTCAGAGGTTTGCCACTGTGTGCATTTACATACTCTACAATTCAATGTGTTGTCTGTAGGACATTAAAATGCTATTGTTTATGGTTTTGTACATTGATTACAGAAGTATGCACCTTTGTTCAACCATGCTATGGCATTTTTGGACAGGAACAAATGATTACATGGGAAATCAGCTCACGTGACTTTGCTAAGGTTTTAAATGGACTGGTGATATGATATGATGTATATTCAAGTACGTTTGTTTGGACATTATGCTGTTCAGTTCATATTCTAACACAGTAGGTGGCAGCGTAAACCGTTAAGTTAAAAAGGCACCTTTAAATCCCATTGACGAAGGGTTAATTGCAGCAGTTACTTAGCAACAACAGCAAGTAAGGCAAAGAAAATAAAAAATATTAAAAACGATAACTCAGACATATATAATTTCATCTAACTGTATATATATTTATGAATTTATAAATGTCAGCATATATGCAAGCCAGAAAATTGATGAAATGAAGAAAGACAACTATTCAATGATTTTGGTAACTGAATCCTGTTATCATGTAGCACATGTCTCACTTTAACAAGGCGCGTGGTTAGTTGCTTAAAAAAATGCAGCGACTGCACTTTGAGTGTTAATATTTTATTATTCTTGTTTCATGGCATCTTTATTTAATTCATGTGTTGATGATATCCATCTTGTTTTTTAATTGCATTTTTGACACAGCTAAATTGCTGAACATGACTGAGAGTAAGAATTTAAATAAATATATAAAGATGATAAGGATTTTGTGTTTTATTATACTGATATACATGAGTCATAGTTTATCATAATGACACAGTTATCCACAGAATTGACTGTAGTTTTTTCCCCACAAAAGCTGGGTGTGAATCTGATGGCATCAGAGTCAGGAGGGCTCATTATAAAATAATAAAATAAAAAAAAAAAACAAATTTGGCAAATTTGTCTCTACTGCAATAAAGCAACTCAGACCCTATTATATACCTTAAGCAGAAAGATAAGTGCATAAGAGTAAGCAGTGAGTCACTGAACAGGCATAACTGGCCTTGACATGAAGTCTGCAGGCTCTCTGTTCCACCACCATCGCAGAGTGGACAGCAAGGGCCGGGTTCAGAAGATCGGCCCTGCCTCCAGCCCTACTCTTTCTTCCATCTGCAACCATGGCAACTGTGGCAACGCAGAAACCTTCTCCCTCATTTGACCTTGTCCATCAGATGTTATGCATGAAATCAGCCAGTAGAATGTCCATTGTAGAAGAATGTCTAAGAATCAGGATTAGGTTTTTATCCAAATTAAACATTTCATGCCACACCAAACCACATCCATCTTCCACAAACTGTTCCTTGAGCTTCTGACACCAGTGTTTTTGTCTGGCGAATGTTTGTATTTTTCTGATTGCCAGCAGTTATACATTTTCTTTTGACAAGAAGTTTCTGTCTTTTTCTCTTTAATGTGTTTCTTTGCATGCATATTCATTTGTTTTTAGCAAATGGTGAAAATTTTATTAAATTTTTTTTTTAGGTTCAAGCTAATGTTACACTGAGTTAACATACAGTTAACTCATAATCATAATTTAGAGGTATCATGGTAATCAGATGTTTGTATGGCTTTAATTAAAACAGGTTTTTGTATCTGATTTGTTTGCAGGTCAGTGCGTATTGTAGATGTCCAAAACATGCAGGGTGACGGATACAGTCCATTTGACAAATGAATGGTTAGAATAACACTCCGTGCTTTGTACTCTAAGAAATGTCACCCTCTCGTGACAATATTGTATTAAATACATGAAAAAATGAAAATATAATGCTGCCATGTCATCTTTAGTGTTATGGGTATAAACCCAGTTCCAGCTCTGCCTGTGTGGAATGTGGGGTTTTTCCCTGTTTTTCTACAGTTTGTGGAGTTTCCTCCATGTGCCCTGGCTTTCGTCTTTAAATCTAAAGACTTCCAGGTGAACTGGTAAATCACCCTTTATTTTTCAGCCTCTTTTTGTCCCTTCACTCTTCATGTCTGTCACTAGCTGTGAATTTTGGCCCAAATTAATCTCTCCCACTTTGTTGAGGTTAGCCTTTGAGTCAGAGTTGAAACACTCCAGCAGGTAACTGTTGGGAAGGGAGACCATGAAAAGTAACAAAATGGAATTCAGATGGAACGAAATTCAAATGTTACAGACTTTCATTGCTTGCTTTGGAATGAGAACCTTGTTCAAGCACTTTATTTTTGCAGTTCCATGCATGTATTGAAGATGTTTCATCTTTGTAGCTCTTGGACTTTCATAATTTCAATGCTGCAGTCCTGACGTTTGTGGGCTAGTGGATTTAATGTTTCACTGTTGTGGTAAAAGTGAATGGAAATACTAAGGCAGTATCAAGCCTTGTTAGTTTACAGATGGTGAAAGCATTCATTACAACATCTAATAATTAATAGTGCAATTTGCAATGGGAATGCTTTATGCCAATCCACTTGAATTGTACTGTTTTAAATTTGGCAGTTCGTTCGTTCATTCATTCATTCATTCATTCATTCATTCATTCATTCAATCAAATTTCTTTTGAAGTGAGAGTTTTATGGATGTACAACCTATGTCCAGCGATATTATTCAGAAACAAAAACCTTGGTTTGTGCACTTATTCAAAGCCTCAAATATGAGTCCTCAAATATGCACAATCACACAGGTCTAATTACAATTAGCATATAAATGGTTATATTTAATCTAGACAAATACATTTTCAATAGACAATATAGCTACTCTTATATATGGTAAGACTTTAATGTGATCTTTTTCACTTTAAGTAGTTCCAAAATACAAATTCTGGCATGCCTTTATTGAAAGTTTCAGTATTTCAAGAAAAATTTATAGTTTCAGGGGAATGAATGCAACCACAGCAAAGATAACATAAATCTTTGCCGACACATTCAACCCATGGAGCAGTTAATCTCAATTAGAATTAGACAGCAAGATATTTGCAAGCCATTTGGAAATCAGGTGGCTGAGCGGTGCGTTTGTCTGAGGTCAGCAGAGTATAGGGCTTTCTGTCCCTGAGGGAACAGCCTCATCTGTGCATCTGCTCTTCAAGACAGCATTTACTACAGCCTTTTGTCCAGACTGCAGATGCCAGCATAATAGGCCCTGTCTATCCTGGATACCAGAGCTCTGTGCTATCAGGCTCCTTGTCAATTAACACCTGGCCAAGGTCACAGGTTGCTCTCAGAGACGGTGGAATCAATCAGCTTGCTTTGTTCTACCTGGATGTTTAGTTGTGGGTCAGGTGCACAGCGTTTGGCATACATATGCCTGAACACACCTACCTACCTGCTTGATTTTGATTTGGGTTTTATTTTAATAATAATAATTAAAAATTTTTGGATTATAATGAACAGTAGGGGGCAGTCGCATGTAGATGATTGAAGTTCTTACCACACAGATGTAAGATGGTTTCTAATTAAGTCTGTTTTTGATCCCCAACGTGTCTAGGATCCATATAGCTGCATGCAGAGATTTTAGTTTTTGTATCTGTATGGAAAGCATGAAGCTGTTGGATCAGTGTTTGATTTTATGGGAGTATACTGGCACAATTTGATTTCCCAGCCTTAATACAGCACCAACCAAAGGCTTTTCCTTGCTTTTAATGTAAAACATTATTTATTATTATTATTATTTTTTTTTCTTTTTTTTATTTTTTATCAAGCTAAAATACAATTCTAAATTTTAAGGTACAACAAGAAAGGTACAAGAAAATTAGACTGCTGTTTTAGGAAAGTGAGCTTTCTTTTTTTTATACATCCTTGTACTGCATAGGACCGTTTTTAGTGCATTGTAAAAAGGTAATATGGATTTATAATACATTACAGTCAGGACCACCTTTATGCATTTCTCAGTAACTCAGTACCTAAATTTGTAGCCTATTTATGTATGTATGACTATACATTGCCCTCACCATAATATTTTATTTCTGGTTGTTAACTTGCCTGTGACTTCAAACACATTAATGGCATTAGCTTAAAGGTCAGAGCTAAGCCCTTGAATATATGGAAGGCAACGTGTTCTTAATGTTTTGGGCAGAGAAGACACAGATAAGAAAGAAGACGGGCCCGTAGCATTAGCCAGAGAAGTGTGGCATCAGTCTATAAACCTGCAGCATGGCATGATGTGACAAATGCAGGCAAAACCACAAAGAATCAAAGATGCAAACGTCAGCTGAAAAATGTTCTGGTCCATGCTAAAGAGATCCTTGAAACTGACAAGCTATCACTATGCTATGGATTTCACAATCACAGAGAACATCGTAACTCTCAATGTGTGCACGCTGAAGTCTGTCACCACTCCCCCCACAAAGCATAGCCATAAATCTTCACCCATCAGACATGGAACATAAAATATTTACTGTAATGCTAGCCACGGCAGCATTTGTTTTCCTCATTAGTGGTTAGCACCAAACATTAAAAGCGAGTAATAAAAGCTCTGCACAAAAGTTAGCAATCAATGTAATTAATTTTTTATCAAATAAGACTTAATTTAGGGAATAGGTTAAAAGCCAGAATGTACTGTAACTTGACATCTGGCCCCATGTGGTGGCTGGGGGAGCTAGGTACCGGCGTCATTATTACTTTGTGATTGTAGATTTGATTGATTTCTGATGGCTGGACGTGATGTGTTTTGATCATGGAGCCTTTTCCATGCATGTTTATAGTTATGCACCCTGAGGTGAGTCATATAGATATTTTACATTTACTTTTTTCAGTAGAATCACACTTCACGTCATTGACATCTGAGTTTTCAAGAAGACTAATATTTGCCTTTGCCCTTGGTATACACAACACCTGGCCAAAAAAAAAAAAATCACGTTATGCCTCTGGAGGCAGTGTTATTAGCTGCTATTGCATCATTTGGTCTGGTCTAACCTCAGCAATGTTATGTGGCACTAAAATTAAGTCAGCGTTCTACTGTCAGTGGGTTTTTCTTCCGTAATGATGGCCAGTGGTGAAAGGTAATGAAGTAATAGTAGTTCATTACAATACTTAAGTATTTTTGGGAAGTATCATGACTTCAGTTTTTTTGACAGTTTTAGTCTGTCAACTTTTACTTTTACTCCACTACTTTTCTTTAAAAAAATGCATACTTTTACTCAGATACATTTCCCACTTGACATTTTAGTTACTACAAAAAAAAAAACACTCCCATAGTTTTGGTTTTCAGTATGTCAGTTCAGTGTAACAAGGCAGGTCAAAAGAGCAGCAGAAAGAAGCTGTCATATCACAAGCGGCAGCATCCTCCTCTAGGAGCAGTGATGCTGCCCCAACACCTTCTATGTCTGCTCTTCTCCAACATAAACACCTGCTTTAAACAAGTCAGATCACCTGTGGCTATATCTCCAAGAGATGTTCTCCTTTCTTGGCGTGCCTCCTGTGTTTGCCAAAAAGCATTTAAATTCTGGTATTGAAAAACTCCCCATCGGACTCATAATGTTTTTTGTTTTAATTTTAGGCAATAATTGGATTCTTCAAGTTCTGATTGTTTTTTTAATGAGATGCTTCTACTTTTACTTTCAATACTTAAGTACATTTATTCAGAAATGTCTTTTGATACTTATGTACAGTTAATAACAGATACTTTTATATTTTAACTTTCTTGGTTCTCTCAGGTTGCAAGTAATATTACAATGGGTGAGTTTGACCTTTACTTAAGTAATTTTATAGTAAAATATCTGAACTTTTACTGAAGTGTGGCTTTCAGGTACTTTATACAACACTAGACATGGGCGTATTCCAGGCTGACAATGGCAAGATTCATAAGACTAAACCTGTGAAAGAGGGATTCAAGGAGCAAGAGGAATGACTTACACACATGAACTGGCCACTACAGAGTCCTGACTTTAACCCCCTTGGA
>JABJVR010000002.1:4843376-4904778 GCA_025773905.1 Chitala chitala | reverse complement strand
GTCTTCAAAGATGAATTAGAGCCAATAGCAATTAAATGAGAGGGTATTTTTTTAAGTGATGTCATGTATATATATATGCTCCCTCTCTCTCTCTCTCTCTCTCTCTATATATATATATATATATATATATATAACTAATGTGGTATGTAGGGCTTAATTTTCAAAGGCAGACAAACTTTGCCTGAGTCTGCTAATTGCAGTCTCTGTATATGAGACTGCTTGACACCTTTTGCCAAAGATCAGTCTTCCTGTTCTTAATCAGTATTTATAATAACACTTCCCAGGACTGGTTTGAGAGTGGGCCTGACCTTGGAAAATAATCGCAAAGCAGATGTATTGCCGTTGCAGAAAAACACTTGATCTTAACACTTTGGTTGCTGTGAAAAAAAAGTTAATTGTATTCCTTTGAAACCTTGTGTGTGTTTTCTATATAAAACAGCTGGAATACACCTATTGAAGCATTAAAAAACGAGCCCTGAAACAGCACATTTGGAATTTGCAGTTTTAAACTTTCACCTGTGTACAACCGACAAGCTGCAGAAGAGTTTTATTGATCGAAAATAAAATATATGTAAACATTTATGGAGAATCATTTTTAATCACAAAAAGGTGTGTTTTTGGATGTAATGCCGTGTATGAGACATAAAATAGACACAACATGGAGATCGCTGTAAAAATGTCTCTCTCTTTCAACTTTGCAAAGGATATATTAGTTTACTCAGGGTTTATTTGACGGTCCGTAAAATAACGTGGGACACATGGTTCAGATCTGAGCATGGAGCCAGTGGCCAGAGAGAACAAAGTGGTACATAAAAGAGATAGTGATCAAGGGTCATTGAGGGGGAAGAAATGTAGGCAGTAATGAAATCCAGATGAGTTCAGAGCATCCCTAACCTTGTTCGAGCAGCTCAGATTCTCTTTGACACAGCGATGCCCCTTTCAGACTCAAGAACGGCCCACTTTCTTAAAAACCTCACTGATCTTCCTTTGTGCTTTCTCTCCATCAAACCCAAACACACACACACACACACACACACACACACACACTACAGGTACTAACCCTCAGAAACACTGCAAGATACTTAACATTCTATAATAAAGGCAATTGTCTCTAAATGAAATCTTTAACCTTATTTCAGTATTTGTTTATATTCATTTACAGTAACATGCATGTTGACAGGCTATACAGCATGTTCTCAGCAATACAGCAGTGTTTTTACAGTGGAATACCAATGCAGAATGATAAAAACCGTGACTCATATCAGGAATGAGGTTTTGTACCTGGAGCTCAACTCCCGCTGTATCTGTGTCCCTTTGCGTCCCTCCTCTTCCTCCCCTCCCAATCATCCTCATCTCCCCCACTCCCCTGTTGATCTCCCTCTCTCATCTTGAGCCTTGCCACCTCCCTACACCTACATTAATCTTTTATTATTACAAAACGTACCTCTAAAGGCTTTTTCTTTCAACACTATGCCACAATTTGCATTTGTGTGAATGTAATAATGCAAGAGTTGTGCTTAATCCCCTTAACTCCACTGTGATGTAAGCATGAGCTGCTGGAACATTTATGGAACATTCTAAATATCTTCAAGTTGCCTCATTTGTTTCTCAAAAATAAATGCACCAACAATATCTATATTCTATGTTGACTGGGGTACTGCAGGGCATCATTTTAGATGCCACCAACTTCATGCTGCCTTCAGGGACGGGTGTTATCCATACGTAGCAGTTGGACGCCTGCTGTCTACCACAATCCATGTGATTACTCCTCAGACGCTACTAAAGGTGGGGAGTACAACAAGATGAGGAAAAGTCCACCACAGTGGAGCTGGTTGAAAAAGTCCAGGCACAAGAGCACTATTCAGCATCTTCGCACCACAGAGTTCCTGCAAGCTAAGGGACCACAAATTGTACCAGCAGACGTGGGCAAGATCAGCACCAATCAGCGTTACAAGCCGCGACACATTAGAAGCAGGAGTGACACTTTCATTTTCACTTACAGCAGCAATGTGGCCAGCATTACCCAGGAGAGAACGACATGCTCGTCGTGTCAGCTGCCTGAGTGTATCTTCACACGCGAACTGAAAGAAATATAGATGACAGTATTATATTAAAATGGTATGAATAAAGATTTATTTTATCTATACGAACAGGTGGCACGATTTCTTTTTTTTACAAGTAATAAAACTTCTATAATTTTTCCCAAGATGAGCATGAAAAGGGGTTTTATTGCTTAATGTTAAAAGAAATAGACTTTCACCAAATGGAAAATGTTTTGGTTTCTGTTGTTTCTTTTTTACCATGCACCCATGTACAGAACCTGGACCACAAGGACATGCAAAGGGGAGATGCTCACTAAGGTTGTTAAAAATTGGAATAAAAACAAACCTTTTGAATAAAACTGTAATAAACTCTATTAGCCTGGGGGGCAAAGGTCACATTTAAAAAAAGTAAACAGGCAAACTGGCCACACTTGCATTAAATAAAATAAGGCAAAATTGCATACAAAACTGGGCAATACACAAAATATGAACAACTAGAATGATATCTGAATTTAATAGTGAATGCTAATTCTGAATATATTTAATGTATAGTTTTAATATTTAATTTTCTTTTAAAATACTTTCGAATAAATCAAATTGGATGTTGTTATATGTTAAACTGTAAACGTGTTTGGAAAAATTACTTTAGATGTCAACTTTTATTATATAAAATACGTAATGCCAAAATATGCTTTTTTATAGGGCAGAAAAATTGAATAATACAGGCAACTTGCAATTTATCTTCACTTAATTTGCACTTGATTATATTTGGACAATCAGCATAAGTGTGGAAGCATGAAAAGACAGAAAAGGCAAAGGTACATTACAGACAGGAAATGGGACACTCTAAAGAGGAAAAAGAAAATTTGAGATGGGAATAGGACACTAGAGAGGGAATGGGACACTAGAAAGAGGAAAAAGGACACTAAAGACAGAACGCAGAATACTAAAGGTGGAATGGGACACCAGTGACAGGCAATGGCACATTAGAGAGAGAACAGGAAGCTAGGCATGGGGAACAGGACACTTGAAACAGGAAACAATGACATTACAGACAGACAACATGACATGACACTACAGATGACAGCTGCTCATCATCATTACCATCATCATCATCATCTATGGTGCATCATACAGCATCATCATTATCAATGAAGTCTTAAGAAGGGTAAGGATAATGAGTGCAAATATTGGAAGAAAAACTGAGTTAAATGTAATTCTCTTTAATTTCATGTTATTCAGTTTCATTTCATTTGCAATAAAAATACATGACTTTCCATTACACGTGTACTCGTTTATAAGGTAAATATATGTGTAATAAAATACCCTATCATATACCACAGATAATCACGTTTTTAAATTACTTTCCTTGCAGTGCATTATATCCTTTTATCAATAATACAACTACAAATACAATACAAATTAAATCAAATTTCTTTGACTACACGTGACTTTGGTTTTACGCACTGCATTTAAAGTATAATCTCTGCGTAAATTGCGAGTTGCCTGTATTTTTATTATGTAATTTCCTTGACAGATCATTGTGTTAATAGGTTTTATCACATTGGTACAACCCTCAATATTGAAAACTAATTGATAACTCAAAACTGAAAGGAACAGGCTTACACATGAGGAATACATAAACTTTCTGCACAATCTCCCTCAGGTGGGACTAGTCCAAGCAGATCAAATCATAAAATAATGATATGTTTTGACAAAAAGAAGGGAAAATTATGCAGGAAAAGGCTAAATAAACATAAATATCTTAAAAATCATAGCATTATTCTCTGTTTTTGTAGTAGTGGTGGTAACAGTAATAAAATAATAACAATAATAATAGTAATAATAATAATAATAATAATAATAATTGCAGTCTTGTAATGTTTATGGAGCTGATTGCAACTGGGTCCACATTCAACCTGTAGACATCGATTAACAATGGGTCATGGAATAATGGTCCACTACCGTCCGTCATCACACGTCATAGAAAACAAATATCATCAAACAGACCTACATACAAAGTTTGCATATTTTGGCATTTTTGACCTCTGTGAAGTTTTGCAGTTATCTGTCACTCCTCAGACGTAATGGGTTTGCTGGGAGACAGGCAGGCCCAGCTGGGAATGCAGTCATAGGTCAATCTGATGGGATGTGGGAGTCCTGAGAGACTGTGTGGTCCTGAGCTGTAGCCATGGGGACGCTGGAATTAGGCGGGAGAGCGACGGGTCAGCTGGAACCGGGGGCCCAGGCTGGACCAGCTCCCCACACTGGCAGCTTCTTGGCCCGTGAGCGTTTGTGGAATGGGACGACGCTGACGAAAAAACAGGTGAGTCACTCGCACGGGATGCTGCGCACTCCAATCGAGCACGCTCCTTTGCGGCAGCGGTGACGCTGGGAAACGCACGCTGCATAGACGTGACGCGAACATGCACGCTCGCATGCAACCGTGAGGCACCTCCATTTTGAAAACCTTTAACTCAGACATCTCTAGTGAGGCGCCATATCCATTGCATGCCTCCCTCTTCTGAACAGAAACCACTTTCAATGGTGCAAAAAGAAAAAAACTAAAATAAAAAAATGGCATGATTTGTCATAATTAGTCAGCACTTCCTTTACCAGAGAATTCATAGGACCCCATTACATTTCCTGTTTGAGAAAAAAAACGATAAGTATGTCTGCAAATCATATTCATGTAAACATACACCTTATGCAACGGTGGTTTATATTGCAAGATGGATCCATAATATCACAGTTCCTAACAACAAAAAAGAGGAAACAGAAAAGAAACATTTCTATAAAAAATAGGAGTCCGTGTAAGAAAGGCTACAAAAAACTCAACTGGACCTCTGGCATCAGTATACAGCAAAAGGCACCACATGTTGTTGTATTCCTTTAAGAAAAAAATTGGCACATCTTTTTTGTTCTTTATGCTGTAAATCAAAATGTACATATAAATAGTTTCCCTATAAAAATGTCTTTGCAGTTAGCTAGTAGACAACTTTTGCTAAAATGAAAATAAATATTTAATTTGTTCAGAATATCTGTCTGTTATATAAAATAAAGATATTTCTTGTAGGTGCAGGTCTATAAGTCTAGCTTTGTCGGCGAGTTGGTTTTTTTTCTTTAAAGGGGTGCATTGTTCGGTTTGGAGCGCGCGTGTGCCAGTCTGGTTTGTATACTCCCCCTAGTGTTCTGACGGCCCGACGGCTGGTAAGTCCGGCTCTCAGTGGGCCGGTAAATGCTGGAGGGTTCCACGTCCACATTCTGCATGCTGAGGAAGGGCGTGCTCTCACCCTCCTCATCCTCTGACTCGCTGTCTGACAGGCAGCTCTGTGAGCTGAAGTCCCGCAGCGCCTCGACCCTCTGAGAGGTCTGCCCATTCAGCTTGGACCTCCTCCACCGTCTGGAGCTACTCCTCTTTGGTTGCTCCCGGGAGGACAGGTATTCCTGCGTGCTCTCATACTCGTCATCGTCCGCCAGCCGGTAGGGGCTGGAGGGCAGGCTGCCGGTGCTGTCGTTCAGGTAGGCGCGGCGCCGCTGCTGCCGGTAAGGCTCGTGCCGCTGGACGTCTTGCAGGGGCACTTGGTAGCGGCGGAGCAGAGGCTGGTCATCCTCCAGGTGGTACGAAACGTGAGCGGCAGGTGGCAGGGATGTGGCATGGCTGGCGTTGGGTGACGTGATCTGGAAGGTAGGCACCTGCGGGGGCAGTGAGTAATGGAAGTCCACAGGCGAGAGGCGCGCCGGCGTCGTCAACGCCGACACATACCTGCAGGGGGAGGGGGGGGAGTCACGCAGAAACAGCCACATCTGAGTTTCTTACTAGAAATCCTCAAACTCTCTCAGATCCAGGGGGCTGGCATCTGCAGACACAAGAGGGTGGGAATTCACGAACAGTGCACGCTACTGTCATGTCTGGCAGCCTGCTGTCCTGTGTCTAACAAAGGCAGCTGCTGACATGGGAAGGTGTGGGGAAGCGTGCTACACGTCACCCTCATTCCCTGTCCACAGGAACAACCACTCTGTTTCATATGGTCAAGCCTTCTGCTGGGTTGTACTGCAGCTCTATGGCGCTAAGAGAATTTCGATGTACACATTAAAACTAGGAGGCTGAAAGGTTCAATGGCAACTCCTAAACACCACAAATTAAACTTTGCACCTCTCCACCTGAACACGCTTTGCCACCGATGGTCCACTATAGCTGGTCACATGTTAATGTGAATACATTATTGTATAGCCTTTTGCAAAGTGAATACTTTTTTGGTTGTTTCTTATTAAATATTTTTCTTCCTTTTATTAAATTTTAGGACATTGTCACATTCTTTTCAAAAGAATTGTACAACAATTACTCTAGTATTAACTCTCTACAGTCGGTGTTCCTCTGGATCACCCAGGTCCTTGATACTGCCTGAGTTATGCAATGACATGCTGAGTAAAGGCACCGCTGCATGTTGACGTTCTGTCCAGGCCTCACAAATTAGCTGGTGCTTATACCTGATAATCTTGTGTGATGAGGAAGCAGAGCAGATATATCTGATGAGAACAACATTTCAATTAGCCTCAGGGCTTGAAAATAAAGCTGTAAGGAAAAGCAGCATTCACAAGAAAGCCTAGATCACGAGTTATTGTATTTTATTGGCAGTGAAAATGTGAACCCTCCTCCCCTCCCCTACTCTCTTTCTCGGAATAAAAGCAGCTATCTGGGCCCCCCACCCTCTGCATGCCTGTTCATGTTAGCTTGTATGCGTCTTGTTCACTGGCTGGTAAGCATTAGGGTTATGACCACAGATTCCTGGTGCCTGGAAAACACACAGTTCTGGCACAAAGCTGTGAGTGGTGCAGTTGCCATGGAACCTTCCAGATCACCTTAATCAAGCCCAGAGGGCGGCATGAATCCGTAACAAGGCGGCTTTAACGTGCACACAGAAATGCGCTCAGCGCCGCAACGGATGGTGTGGCCGTCCCACCTGTCGCTGTGCGGAGAGTCCCCCAGTGAGTCGAAGGAGTCCCTGTACCGGGCAGCGGCGGCGGCGGTGGTGGACGGGCGCTGGGGCTCAGTAATGCCACAGTGTGCCGCACGCTTGGCCCTCGCCTCCACGCACGCAGGACTGTTGCATTTACTGGTCCCCACAGAGGACGACGCCACGCCCGATTGGGATCCTGAACACGCGCTGCCCGTCCCGCCCAGGCTCCACGTGCGGCCCTCGTGTCTGCACGGGGGGAGGGGGGAAGAAAAGCGCAATGACACAGGGCTCACTCACCTGGACACTGGACTCATTCAGCACTGTGTCACACAACACCACGGTCCTTTTCAAGGACTGCAGCCTCAAGTAACTCACACATGGTAACTACCAACACACACACACACACACACACACACACACACAAACACACACACAGACACACAAACACACACACACTAACTATACATACACGCTAACTACACACATAGACTAACTACACACACACCCAATTACATATTCAGCTAACTACACACACACTAGCAATACACGCTAATTAGACACATGCACAATTTACACATATGCTAACTACACAAACGCTAACTACATACACCCCTTACACATACATGCTAACAACCTACACACTAACGACACATACTAACTATACACACAAGCTACAAACACAAGCTAACTACATAAATGTTAACACATGTAGACACACACGTTAATTACACCACACACACAATACATATACACACTAACTACACACACGAACACTACCTGCACACAGAAAAACTACACATACAAACTAACTATACACACACACATACACACACACACTAACATCATGCACACAAACTACACACACATAGGGTCGAAAAAGCACAGCAAATAAGAGGTACAGAGAACCCACATGTTAAGTACCTGAGGGGTTGATTAAAAAAAACATTCCAAAATTAAGTACAGTCTCAAAATTAAAAAACAGCTCTATGTGAAAGGAACAGACATGAAAAGTCTTCTGCGTTTATTCTTGTGTTACAAAGAGACTGCAGCACCTTCAAGCTGTACTAAATAGTAAAGGGCTAAATGTGTAGTGTTCTGCTAATGTTAGCATGTGCCTTCAATGGATTATGTGATTATACAATATACCAAGCACCATCTTCCATGCTGCCTAGTCCTGTAAACTTTGTGTATCTAATTAAAAATCATCTTCGCAAAGACCCCTCTCTCTCCCCAGTATTTAGTTGCCAACTTTTGGTTGGAACTAATGGCTGCATTGCTCTGGTTTTACCAGTTGTGGAACAGGAGGTGTGTCTGAAGCGAAAAACAGGTACTGCTTACTGATGAAGTCATTTAAGGTCACCCAGAACGTGCAAAAACATCTCAACGAGGTAGAGCTGCTCGTATATTAAACACTGAAAATTTGAGATCCAGCTAAATTGTTTGATCCAGCGAGAGAACACAGGAAGTTCTCGAGGCAGAATTTTCTTTAAACTGACATTTTCTGTCGCCCTTGTGCCCATTTATTTTGCTTCGGCGGTGCTGTTGGGCGGGCTGAAACGAAACTCCGGAGGTAAACGTTATGCTTGGCCCCGTGCTGCACAGGACCTGGGCGGTCACAGGCACCGAGCTCCACGACCACCATGTGCAGTGGTTACCATGGCATCAGGCGGGGCTGCCAGCAACAGCATGCATACCCCAAATCTCACCACAAACCAGATGGGTGAGAGGTTATTTGTGAACGTAACCAGACATGGGTGGGGTCTCGACTCGAGTGATGAAGTTCAGGACAATGGATGGGCCTCGTTTTCTATTCTGCAGAGGGAGAAAGGGCGAGCAGGTATTCAGGTAATGTGCAGCTGGCTGAGGAAGCGAAGGTTACCTGTGGCTGGAGGAGTGTGTGGCGGTTGACGAGTGGTGGGATCTGGAAGACGCTCTGCTGCCAGAGAAGGAGGTCTCTGCTGTGTGCCGTATCACGCGCTCCGTGGCTGGTACATTCTTCGATATGTACTGCAACAAAAAGAGCTGCAAAGTGAAGGGGCTTCTAACAGGCCCAAATCCCACTCAAGAGAAGCACAAAGCCATTCCATCTAAGAAATGCTGCGGTAAGGCAGGCTGTATCAATGCTGAAACAGCACATGAATTGGTCTTGAGTCATTCTGTATTTCAGTCACTGAATGGAATGTTCGAAACTTACTGCTAAACCATGCATTACAAAAAAGAAATTAAAAAAAAACATCCAGACATTAGCTCATCAGCAAATTAAACTTAAGCATTACTTAAGTATTTCACAACATGAGCAATATTGACTGAGACGCCGAGTGTAGTTAAAACTGTCAGTGGCACATTCACACCTGAGAAGTGTTTAATGAGACGCAGAGCCAGTGTCATTGACCGATTGTGGCTGGACACCGGCCAGGGGGCTTTTATAAAACAAAGCCGGACATGGCTCTGCTCGGATTCACAGCTGATGCAAAGCAGGATTACAGTGCTGCTCTGTTACCAACAGCAGGTAAACAGCTATTGATTTGCGTTTTTTGGAATTAACTTGTCAAGTTGCCTCTGTCTTCTCTAAAACCTTCCAGTAATTTTACAGGTTTTATATCATTACTTTGCTGCTTGGCTGCTACAATTCTTTTAGGTAATGAACAATGTGACCTATTTAATTAGCTGGAATATGTGCCCTGTGGTGGGTTGGCGCCCCGCCCTGGGTGTCCCCTGCCCTGTGCCCTATGTGCTCTGCGATGGGCTCCAGGCTACCCCGTGACCCTCATCAGGACTAAGCGGTTAAGACAATGAATGAATGAATTAGCTGGAATATTGATTAATTACCTTTTCTGTGTTATAAAAATTTAGGTTTAGTATGAGCTTCTCTGGTGACTACAACCAACAACAACTGAACAGAGCCTCCATGTTATCTGTTGCACTGATATATACAGAACTTTTACAGAGCACAGAATTAAACAAATGCTTGGGCCAGTAAATTACTGTAGCGGTGCTAATGAGTGCGACTCACATCTACCATGGGGATCTCCTCTGGGCCTGGTCCAGGGTGATTGGGTCCATTAGCCAGGTTACGGTTGGGATGATCAGCGCACATGTTTTGGCGTAAGTGGCTGTGCATTTTCTTCCTCTGTTTCCTGAAAAGGACACCACGGGTCAGTCTGGCAAGGGCTCTGACACCAGGAAAGGCCCCTCTCATGTTCTGTTAGCTAATCATAATTCCATAGAGCACCAGAACAGCGCCTGGCTCAAGTGGACCGCTTGTATTGTGGACATAAATCTGTTAGCCTGTAGTACACATTAAATCACTCTGATTGCCTGCATTGCAACAACGGAGTAGAGTGCATGGCTAAGAGCAGATGTCTGTAACCAATAAAAAACAGTTTCCAGGCTCAGATGTACAGAGAAAAATAACAGGGCAGCTTGGGAACCTCATCAGGATTTATCTCCTTGCTTTTAAATGCAGTCAGATGGGCTTGGATCAGAACTTCATCCAGCACCGGTGACATACTTGGTTTTGCAGTAGGCGACCACACATACGATGCCCACCACCAGCAGTGTCACGCAGATGCCGGTGATTGTCAGGACCCTCTTCTGGTACAGCTCCTCCGCCTCTGTTGGCAGCGACACACAGGGAGGGAGGGGGCACGGGGTCAGGCGTGGGCATCCACTTCACAACAAGCTCTGGCCCCTTCTGCTACCCCAAGTACAGTGGTACCAGTGCCCTTATGTGTAGACCCTTGCCTTAAGAAACACTTGAACTGTCACCTTCTAACTGCCCAAGGTGATGAGTTACTCTGCCTTACAACAGAACATTAGACTCTGATTTACCTCCCCCCGAACTCCAGTATATGTGTATGCATTCATCCTTTAACTACAGTTTGCTTCATGTACACAAACAGAAACAATTTACCCATCTAAATGGCTGGATATATTTAACTGTAACAAGTTAGTACTGATCATTTGTACAGGAGGCATGGTCTGTACAGTGGGGATCGTAATAAAGTCGGTAAGTCGTTCAAACACCTGTAAATTTATGACAAAATGACTTTATGACATCTGAAAAACGTATAAAGTCTGAAAACAATGACTATTTTGGTGAGTAAAGTATGTACAGTACAGGTATACTGTATATTTTTAACATGCTAAATTGTAGTACGTGTTGAAACAAATGCTAACTTTAATGCTAATTTACCAATAATCGAATTATTACTACCCTGAGTTGGATACGGCAGTGCAGCGAACAGATGGATGGATGGATGAATTGTTACTGATGTGCCATAAAATAACACTACAGAAAACTGGTTTATAATACATATTTCTAATTGGATATACCGACAAGTGTGTTGTGACCAATGGCAAGTAAATGTAGAGTGAACGATGGATAACTGTCACGTCCCGCCTCTCATACCTCGTGTGTCCACTAGATATCGCCATTCCTCATGTGTGTCACCTACGTACTTAGCCTTCGTTATATGTTGCCAGCCCTGTGTATTTCCCTAGTTAATTCCTGCCTGTGTTTGTGCCTGTTGTGTCTTATATATATTGCCCTCTGTACGCCAATCCCTTTGTCAGTTGTTAATGTAATGTTCCTCGAAGTTCTGTTCTTTGTTGATCCTGGCCCTGTTGATCCTAATCTCTGTGAACCCTGTTACTTGATGTGCCTTTGGGCTACCTTGTTGTATTAAAAACCCCTTTTGCACATTAGACTCGCCCATCTCCTCTGTGCCTAAGTTTTGTAACATTCTCAGAACGTTATAACAATAACGTGGGCATTTTGAATGGCAGTCAACTTTAGTCATTTCAGTGATTTTATGACACCTGCATTTCTTTAGAAAAACACGACGTTGTCACAACTTTGACATTGTTCAGGTTCCGACTTTATCATGATCCCCACTGTACTGGAAACCCCGACATATATATCCAACATTGGCACTGCTTGCTGAGCTTGTAATTTCATTCACTACTTCTAATGGAAGTATCTTCAGCATCATCTGCACTGTGAAGGCCAAAGTAAACTCCATGACTACCTCAAATGTCCTGCAGTCCCTCTTACACTCCTAAACCTCTGCATTTATCCATCTTTGTTCCTTAACCGACCGCAGTAAGTAACACCACATCAGCTGGCCCAAGCTACTTCGCGAGCTGACCTCCTGACCGAGCAACGAGTGTCAGAATGGAAGTGTTTGAGCTTCACACCAAGGCTCCTGCTAGGATGCAGATCTCTGTGACTCAGCGCCTAAAATTGCAGGCAGCATGCTGGCCACAATGCAGGCCCATCACTTAATGGCAGCTGCCTGTGCGTCACTGAGATGTGACAACGCATGATTCGATACGGTTAGCTTCCCTTCACCTTATCACTGATAAGACCAGGCATGTCTTCAGCACCAAAGGTGACATGCACCACAGGCCAGCCATTCGGATCAGACGACTGTCCTGCTTCTCTGAATATGTACTATACTGCACATGCAAAAGCCGAAATTCAAACGTAAGAAAACACTGTGGAATCAGCCAGACTTCACTGCAGACATCCCATTAAAACTGGAGTAATAATTCCTTCCTATGCTAGAACGATTGTCTTGCTGAAAAGTCAGACCAATTAAATCAACCCGTTATTAAATTTGCTTCTGTTTTTAAGGCCTTGATTGTTGTCAAATGACACAAATGTTCCCTATATTAAAATGTCAACCGGATAGGACTGGAAAAGTGTAAACAGCTCCCTGCTTGGGTCTTGCAAGAGAACATTTGGCCACAGGTGCTAAAAATTTAACAGAACGTCAGTGAAAAGAAGCAGAACTTACTACACTAATGAGGAGCACAAACAAATTTCTGAAATCAGTACGAGTCCAGACTGCAGCTGTTCTCTGATCACGTGGACATCTCCTTACAGCCCAGAGTTTGCTGTGTCACTACACACTGTCTCAGGGGCGCATTTTAAATAACGACTCTGAAAACGAGGAAAATATGACAGCCTGTGGAAATTTCACTTTGGCATCTTACAAGCCACTTTCTGAGGTGTTTGTAAAACAAAACTGCACAGAACCAAAGGTTTGGCCCTTGTCTCTTGAGTGTGAGCAAATGTACCACTGCACTCAGGCGAGGGGGTTGCAACAGTTTCAAAATGCATGCACTGACATTGAAAATGACACTTGAGTATTTAAAAAGGCATTTTTTTTCTGTACGTTTGGCTACTGTCCTGTGACGATCAGCTGCTTTTTCGGATTGTGACTGAATGAGCACGCGGAGGTACAGGACCATCACTGAGCTTTAATTTATATAGTGGAATGGGGACGATGAGCCTGTTAATTATCATTGTCAATGTAGGGGCGGGGCGGAGGGGGGGGGTGCCAATGGGAAACTGTGACGCTCTAGCATTACATAAAGCCCTGCTGCTCTGCAACTGGAAACGCCAAATGCAGGCGTCCCACTGCTTTTGAACCTCCTCATCCAGCACTTCCTGCCAAAGCGCTGACAGCATCACAGGACTGTTTGCAAGGTTATAAAAGCTGCGTGGTCCAAAAAGCCAAGAACAACCAAATACAAAATCTGCATATACTTAAAACAGCATAATAAGTGTGCTTAACAATAATATAAATGCGTGTTTTACAACAGCTTTGGCCGTAATGATAGATTTAGTTAAGCAAATAAAATTTGAGGAAGAAAAAAAAAAAGACAAAAAATGTTTGTTCTGCACACAAATTGTGTCCAGTTTTGAACCACAGCAATGTCGCAAAACATCCTGTGGATGCAGGTTAACCACAGCGACGAGAAACAGAACAGAACGTGAGAAAAAGGAAGAACAGGATGAAAAATAATGGTGGGAGAGATGGGGGGGCAGAACAAGGTGGTGATCAGACAGAAGTCAGCAGCAGGCCTGGCGTCACATGCTCGTTACAGGAGGAGAACGACAGGGGGGCAGTGAAAGGAGGCGGGATCACAAAGCAGCTAAAGAACATACTCATGACCTTTTGTTAAGGCACAACACAGGGCTTTAAACAGCAGCACTCATGTGCTTTCTTTATTAACAGCATCCAGCGAAGCAAGGCGGTGCTACGTTCCCCGTGGCTCTGGCTCATCCGCGACACCGTGTGAACGGTGGGACAGAACTCCCCCCCTTCCCCGTCCTGGAGCTACTCTGGCAGTGATCTCCTGTATATAACCCGCGCAAGATCAAAAGCGGGTAAGATGAGCTGTACTGAAATGTTAAGGTACTCCAAACAGGCTGCTCTCAATTTGCTGGTCTGAGCTCAGTAAAAAAAAAATGCCTACAGCTTCTTTAAGCAGCAGCACATTTGCACAGGTACAGGGGGAGGAAGCTGCATAATTAGAAGTCTAACAGCGAGCGCTGTGGATGGTCCGAAAATGGTGGGGGGGCTGTCGGGTGGCTGGCGACAGCTCCTCTCACTTCCGCTTCTTGTAGCGATCCGCGTTTTCGCCCCAGCAACTCCCACGCTTCAGTTTGGACGGCGGACAAGAAGCCGAGCCTCCCGCCATAAACACAAGCACAATCCGCGAGCCGTCAGCGCACGTTCGTGCACAAATTTAGCGTATCTGCTCCTAATCCCTCGGGCTGTTACAGTTCCTATTCCCGTTCTCCTGCGAGGCCTACAAGCAACCATGAGTGCTGCGGAGTAGAAGCCCAGAAGAAAGACAGCTTTGCTTCAGGTCTCAAGGCGAGGTCTGCGCTGCTAGCAAAGAGAGCACACTCACGTCAACCATATTAGCGGATGATCGACAGATTAACAGAGTTTGTCAGTCGCAAATCAACGTTTCAATGGAATGGGATTATGCGTTTTAAAGAGGCCGAACAATTCATAGTTCTTTTTTAAATTAAAATGAATGATCGTGTTCCATACCCATAAATTCAATCCCAAGATGTTCTGCCAATGCAGAAAGTTCACAAAAAAGAAAAAAAAGAAAACAGTTTCAGAAAGAGACCTTCCAACAGATTAAAAAAATAAGTGAGTCATGTGATTAGTGTGAATATTAATTAGTGTGAGTACTTATTGGATGTCAGTAGCAGTAAAGGACATACACAGCAGAGGGTCACAAACAAAAGCAAACACCCAAGGCATGCATAACAAAGACAGTCACACCACTTACTGCCATATTTACTAGATCTGATTTCTGGGTTAACATTTAGGGGGTGAAAACAACAAAACAAAGGTTAAAAAGCACTGTGTAATTTTCCATCACAAAAGCATAGCACTGCACATGGCGATCAGCAAAGATAAAGGATGTAAACTATAGGTTAAAAACTTCCATTTTGTTAGTACATTGTAAATATATTTACAACGCTCCCTACATTCCTATGGAAATTGTGGTGCAATTATTAATGTTACGGGAACAAAGCTCAGTCAGAAGGTAAACAATTCTATGGATTAGCAAAACAAAACCCAGGCATGTAGCCTCAATGTTGGTAATTCACACATCATAGCATACACAGCACTCCAAGTCATGTCTGTAGCTTACCTGATATAGTTTTTTTTTTGCTATACCAGTATGATCCATATAATCATATAAGATGTGTTTTTGTCTTTTTTATTTCCCTAGAGCTAATCAACCGGCAAGCTTTAACAGAATTTAGTGACTGTAGGCTCTTGACGACTGCTAAAATCCTCAGTAAATAGACGTGGCACATAAAAGGCTTTGCATTTCAGCACATGACATCTGTCTATCATTGGTTTTGGATGAATTCAAATTATGGACAAATATTTTGGCTCTTTCTAATAATATTTTGAAAACACTGCATATTATAGAATTAAACTCAGTTGCAAGCTGCGGTGTAGTCATGGTGTATTAAGCCTTGCAAGAAAACAAAACGGGCTTTAATCCTTACAAGTTGATCACCTTTATGCTACCACTTGTGTTTGGAACAGGGGTTTATAAACACGAGAAAAATAAAGAATCAATCTGGGTTGTCATGCTCTGCTGTTGACACTTGTGATAAAAAAAAGTTGAAGACACGTGGCACAGTCAAAACGACGTGACATCAGGGCTCTTCTCTCATGCATCACGTCAACTGTTAAAGCTTCCAAACAGCGAACACAGTGATTGTGTTCAATGATGGAATGAGTATTGTGTCAAACTGACAAGCACTGGACAGCAATAATTTTTACAAGGTACATTAGGGGCCCTTAAAAAATGTTCGGTTCGATTTATGTTTATATAACGCCTGTTGGAAGAGAGTTGCTCTGAAACAGGAATGTTAAAAACCAAATTGAATTGCTCTGATTACCTGAAGTATACTTTATTAAATTCTATCCTAGGAAGTTGACTGAAATTCAATGACTTCCAAATTCGTGCTCTAATCCGCAGATCTCACGGCAATGTTGCGCTGTGTGAAGCCTGAGAGATCAGGGCACGCCAGCGGTGTGGGCTTTGAGTCAGTTCAGACACCTCTGAGTCGAACACTGTAAGGCAGGGCTGTCTACTAAGGCACCACCAAGCGGAAACAAAAGAGTACAGTCCCAATGTTAAAAACAGGTGGGGGGGGCACTGTTGGAGTACACCACTGAGGAGATCACATGGTTTCTGGAGTCAGGACAGTGGCTGGAAGCGTGCCGTTTCACCCCATGAAGACACAGCAGCTGACAAAGGTTGCACACACTGCCCGAGTGGAACTCTCATTCTAGGTCAGCTAGAGCCAGCAAAACCAGCCGTGCGCCAAAGTAACACACACCTGACGTTGCCATGGCAATGCACTGCCTGCCACCAGCTGGATTTTTTTTTTTCCTCAGGGTGAAGTGAAGGTGCATCAGTCAGCCAGGTTCCACAGGGCGCTGCCACTGTGCCCCGATGCCCAGGGGAGGTCGGCACTTATAGGAAGGCTCTCTCTGGCTGTCAAATCCCTGCACTTACTTCAACAATCATGGCGATTAGCAAGACGCCTTCATCTGCAGCGACTCATGCAACTAACAGCGGTGTTTTGCCCCTTATACAGGGCTGCAGCTGTTCAGTTTAAGGCTGCCTGCGACGTTACCACCTTGGGTCTAGCCGGTCATCCACTTTGCTGCAGTGGCCTGTATGAGACGTACCAACCACACCGGCTGTAGCAACAGTGTGAGGCAGAACAGCATGCCCTAACACAGAACAGGCAGCGCCCCATTCCATGCTCTTTGAAGTCTGTGCCCACCTTGACACAAAAGCATTGTGAATTCAGTGTTACTGGCACGGCCGAGTCACTCCAAGGGCGTGTGCAAAAATAATGCCAAGTGCCTTATGGGCAGCTTTTTGGCACAGAACATAAAGGAGATGGATAGAGGATTGACTAACGTCCTGTCCAGGGGGGCACGCTTGTTTGTCAAGCCGCTTCATGTCACGTCAGCGGCCGTGAGTTCCGGTCCCATGAGCCATGCAAGCCTGGATATTGCTTTCAACAGCTGATGCAGCTGTTTCTCCTTCCAGGGCAATCCAGCTTAATTACCTTGCTCAAGGGTAGAACATCGTCTCCTCAGCCATGAATCAAATCAGAGAAGCTTTGGTGCGGAGGCCAGTGGCTCACCATGCTCGTCAAACTGCAGGCCTGGTTCTTGCAAGCCCCTGGTTTCCATCTCCACGCACATTGCAAACACGCAGCAGGTCCAAATCAGAGTGAGCCTTCAGCACAGCTGGTCTGCAAAGATGCCTGGGACCGCTGAGCTCCGTTTAAATGATGCTTGTAAAATCTGGTACAAAAGAGCGCGTACCATTCGTAGATGCACAGTTGCAGACACAAACTGGTCATCGCAAAGAAAGGAAAAAGGTAATGAGTTGTTTGAGCATCTGCAGTTTCTAGCTTTGTCACTGAGAATTCTGCTCCTTGAAGTTCTCCTGTCTGTACCCTGTCCTCCTACCCCTTTTTTTCAGATTAAAAAAAAAACTTTATTGTTCTCTTTTTGTGACGGACGGGCAAGGACGATTAAATTTGCATTGTGCCACAGCATTTCACTGGAACAAACATCTTGGTGTCGTTATCTGGACAACCGGTGAGCAGAGGCCGCACTAGATTTTCACAGCGCACCACCCTGAGCATGGGCTCCGGTTTTTGTCAGCGCGTCATGTCATCTCTAACTGGCATGCCCACACTACGTGGACGGTTCATGTTAAGAGTCATGCACCATGCCTCAAACTTGCAAGGCAGTTAATTACACAAGTGGCGATACTTCATCATGCTGCATCTAATCAGGGATAGTGTTGTACATAGTCACTACACAAGAAAATGCCAATCTACAGATACTGCATGAGTAAACCGAAGATAGTGAGCAGTAGTAATAATAATAATAAGAATAAATATATATATATATATGTGTGTGTAATAACAATAACAGTTCATAAGAACATGCTTGTGTCATGCTCTGCACAGATTGTTCCCCAAAGGGATTCATAAAGAAAACTGTAAATGCTGTTTGTGATACTATATTCATATCGGGACAAAAATTGGGTTTTGAACATTGTTTTCTGTAATCATGCTATGGAAAATTCTTGGTGTGGAAAGCAATATGCTACCATGTTCTTCTGCGTCATGCACGTGACTACACTTTAAGTGCGATGCAATACGAACACACAAAGCCTTCTTAATATGCCTGGGTTAGGACACATCTATTGCCCAATTACACACTACAGAGTAAAATATGCATCGCATTTTAAATACGTACTATGTTCTAGTCTTAGTAAATTCCTGGATAAAGTTATGAAGTACATTGCTTCACATGTGGAGTGTAGGATTACTGAAATAAGTAGCACAGCTGATGAGTGGACAAACAAATGGGCAAACGGTTAGAGGGTCATGCTGCACCTCCACTCCAACATGCAAGTCCAGCGACAGACGGACAGACGGACAGACAGACGGAAGAAGAGATGAACATACGGTAGAAACGGGCCATAACGTAGGTTTGACAGCGATCACCAGTAAAGTCATTTGGACACCTGATGGAGGGAAACAAAACCACAGGTAGAGAAGGGGAAGAAAAGAGGGAGCAGAAAAGTGAGCATGTCAAGAAGGAACACAAAGGAGAGGGGAGGGAGGGAGAGAGAGGGAGAGAGAGAGAGGGGGAGAGAGAGGAGGAAACATGGAATTAGAACGTAGTACAACTCAGACGGCAAAGGTGATCCCATCGGCGACATCACTGTGACACAGTGCCACCCAGCCAATCACAGCTCACTTTGGTCACCGTTGTTGACCTGAGGGAGCTAACAAGTTTCAGTGGAATGGATACTGGTTTCTGTTGTTCATTTTTTGTGAACATACTTTCAGTAGGTTTGGGCATGTATGACCGCATGGGCTCTATCTCCAAGCACCGTGGCCCGAAGTATCCAGGGCGACATCTGAGGGAAGGAGAAGGGGATAAGTCACACAATACAGGAAGCTGAGATAGAGATTTGTCCATCCTCTCCTGTCAAGCAGCACGCGGTGCGGGACAGTGTCCGAGGACTTCCAACAGTCTCAGCGGAGCCACGTCCTTGATTAGTCTTTGTAAATGAAAGGGATTTCTTGCATATTAGATGGTGTTATTGCATGTTGTCTGCCTGTCAGTATTTGCCTTGGTTTCCAAGGAGAAGCAAAAATATTTGTGATGATATTTGATTGTACTTACCATAAACATACCACTTGGCTTTATCACACAGAAATCCATGACAGAAGTCATTCATAAAGCTATAATGGGTTTTTTTTCCACATAACCAGGAACAGGTGCCTGTTTTGTGATTCCAAAACATACAACTCACTGTTTTATATATAGGCGCATTTATTATTGTCCGTATATTACATGGAAAACCACATTTCCGTTTTACAAAACCATAAGTTTTCTTTAAGTTTGCTTATCTTTTTTATCATATTTTAAAATATTTTTTTAAAGAAACCATTAAAGCATTATGAATGAGCAGCGTACCGTAACAGCTGGTGAGGTGAGTGTGCTGCACTGTTCACAATGCTGGTAAGAGCAACACAGAAGAGAACAGTGCAGCCCTGGGCAGTATTCACATAGATGGGATGAAAAATGCCTTGTGGTCTAGGTGTTCAGACTGACCTCACATCCCCCATCCTGCGTGGACCGATGCCATGTCAGTGCTGACCCATAAACCGGCTGAGAAACTCATTTATGCAAAGCAATTTCGCACGGCCGACCTGCGCAGGCGGCCAAAAGAGCCTCGGCAGAAAAGGAGCGCACCGAACTGCGTCAACGGCCGAACACGCGAGCGCACAGACTCGTGTACTGCACACATACACACATGCGGTCACACATGGGCAGACTAATGCAGAAAGGCACGGCTGGCGGTTAAGGGCGGAGGAGCGTAACGTGCGAACATGTGGTCTGCATTAAGCACTCCGCTGCGCAGGCATACTTTACATGACAGATACCTGGGGGCAGGAGAGGCCGCGGATACGACGTCGGCCCCTGAAATGGGGCATGAAAGCAAGGCCAGTCCAGGGAATCCAGAAAGGGGGCGGAGCAGGGCGAGTCTTCTCCTGGTTGCAGTACGTGGAGAGGAGGTCGATCTCGACTCCCTTCAAAGGTTAAGGGGCCCGATGGCACTTATCTCAGCAGAGTGTGTTAAAAAGTCGCCCGGGATGCTTTTGAGTGAGCAGCCTGACGTGCGAAACAGCCGTATTTATGGGGAGCGCACCTGTCCCACTTCATCAAAAAGTTTCGTGGAGCGTCTCTTTCATGACCACATGAGCTGCTGCTGTGTATATGCTCACGCTAAGTTTCCACACACTGCTCCTTCAGTGAGGCCACAGCTCCCAGTGCAGCGCTCTACCTTGTGATTAATGGGGGCGAAATGGAACGCAGGCCGGGGATAAACTATGACCACCCCCACACCATCCGCCAGTCTCGCTGGCCGTCGTTACATGCAGCAGGTTAGACAGGTGCAGCGTACGACTGTATCAGCTTGCCCTGTTAGCTGAGTCCGTGACCACAGGGCCTAAATAGGCATGTCCTAATGACAGGGGCAGCTTCTGATGTCTTTTGTAGTGATACAGTGATTAACAAGAGGGTTAGCAAGGAAACAACTTTCAATATAAAAAGCATATAAGTATGTCCTCTTTGAAATGTGAATTAAGTTATGCAACTATAGTGATAATCACGCAAATGTTCATACATATTATCTAACGAGGTGTAATCGACATTTTAAACAAGAAAGATTTGCCAGATTTAGCTGTAAATTATGTAAATTATACTTAACATTGAGAGTCCAAAAATATTTAACTGCACAATTATTTTGCACGGTAAATGAATATAAATATATACATTTCAGTTTATACGTACAATGTTACATTAACCATCATAATCGTTTGGTTATGCTATTAATCTTTACTCAGGATCACAGCAAAGTTTTGGCAACCTATGTATGGTTTGTGTGTGTAATTGAGAAAGTGCAGTAGACCAGATTCTTAGATGTTTTCACTAAATCTCAAAGGCCATCCACATCTGAACTTTTTAACAAGCAGAGAAATGTGTGTATACTACTCAGATATTTTTATTTATGTTGACACATTTCATCCTCAAATTGCTCCAACATACATGCAATATTTTTTATTTTCAAAAATGAAGGAACAGTCTTGTCTCACAGGCTGATTAGATAAGCCAACCATCCCGCTGCTAGTGACAATTGGAATTCAACCCTCTGCTCCGGAAGGCCTGGTAACGCAGTTCCTTCGGAAAAAACCAATATTCACATATCTGATTGAGGACAATTACTCTTATTTACTGGCAAGGCCAAGAATCCCTAAAGACAAAACACACACACACAAAATGAAGAACACATTGTGTGGTTAACTTTGGTTAGGACGAGTTGAAATCTAGCCAACAGTAAGCATCAACATTAAAATAAGTTACAAAAAGTAGCCAACAGTAGCTACTGACACTGAAATCATACTCTATGGTTTATACACAGTAGTAAATGTACACTTAAACGTGTATGTAATCAAAGCTGACTGCATATACATCACTTCAATCTTGAAACGAATGCAGAAGCCCATACCTTAGGGCAAACACAAGCATTTGTTCCGTAATTGTGGTGAGGGCTGTGTAAGTCTGCCCATCTCTGACTTGCACTTTTCATCCAAAAGCTTATCTGTGTTTGGAAACATTGACTTTCTGACAGATAAAATATGAAATATGCACCTGCTCATACATGGCAAACAACGGCTGCCTCATGGTTGTCTCTGCTGCAGAGGAACTTTATTCTTCAGAGTGAACGAAGGGCACATAAATAAGGTGTGGTCTGTCGGCCACGCTTGTTTGGCTGTGAGTAATACCCACGGAAGCCCGGTCGTTTTTGAACGGGACGGTTTTTCTGTTGATCCCCGCAGGGTTTGAACGCATTATCGGGCCTCCTGGACCCCCACCTTCCTGTGAGTGAATTAGCGTGTCGATTGAGTTATGGCCGCCTTACTGAACAGCCATGTTACCGTTGTACACAGAAAAGGCCTCTCCAGACTGCCAAGGTCTGCATGGCTTTCCTGAGCCCCACCAGCTGAGTATAGTGTACGGGGGGGTGACACTTAGAAGCACACAGGACACCATAATCCCTGAGCACCTGCATCTCCTTTACGGGAGTTCACTTTGTGAAAACAAATAATACATGTAAGACAGCACTGAGCAAGCACTTCTGACAACTAATGTCCTCTATCTTGCTTTTCAAGGGAACAGCTGATATAAATTAGCTTAAAGCCAAAAAAAAACAGTGCGTGGCTTATAACAAAAGCCAGTACTTCATCATGATAATTTAGACACAATACTTAACTAGCAGTTCCATTTTTTAATTGAGTACAAAACTAAAGCTCAGAGAAGCAAACGGTTAACAAACCTCCCAGTTAAAGAATGTATTTTTGCTCACAAGGTGTGTACACACATGGAACCTCCTTAAGAAAAAAAAAAGTTTAAAAAAATCCTTTCTCTCCAAAACAAACACTGCTCACCACTACTGACGCAGACATCACTGGTGAAAAAGATTTTTATGCAAATTTGTTCCCATATTTCCTGGAAATTGAATATAAGCAACGATCCTGTTTTCCTTGCAGGAGGATTCAAACTACCATAAATATTTGCTTTCTGTTACTCCAGCATGACATGGCATTTTTACGTCCACTGCAGACAGTGCACCCAACAACGGGTCAGCACAGATGTTTCTCCCGTCTGTTACGCTAAATGAAGGAAACACGAAAATGAAGCACGTAGCACACTTTCACTGGACAAACGACAGTTAAGTGACTGAAAACATTCAAAATGTGTTGGGTGGGGAGACACCTAAAGTAGAGACAGAGGTGACTGGGCATGACGGGGCTTAGCAGTAGAAAAATGAAAAAAAGAATTTAGATAGAAAAAAAGAGTTGTACAGGAAGACAGGAGTGAGAGAGAAGTGAAGAGAAAAAGGAGTAAAGGAGGGATGGTGTGAAGGGAGGACTCACTAACGTCGTGGATCGTTACAACTCCAGCTCCCTCGATCAGGAAGTGGACTAGGTACACTAACGAGATGGTCCACGACAAAGGTGGGTGGGAGGCGTGGCGGGTCAAATCATAAAAACCGAATGGGCTGTGGACGGAGGGCAAGAGCTCAAGGTGGGGAAAGGGCATCACTTACTTGCAGGAGAGCTGGTTTATACCGTGAATGAAGTAACAGTCACCGCCATTGACGCAGTAGCTCTTCTCCGTCTCGTTGCATCCTCTGGTGTGGCCTGAGCCCGGAGGCGGCAGCGTGGTCGCAGCTGTGGCACAAGGGGCATGCCAACATCAGCGGAATGGTTACATTACACCCCTTTATCAGCAAACCGGTGTTACGACCATCAGCATAACCATACATATATGATTATGCTCATGGTCGTGACCCTGCTATATATGAACATAGATATGTAAACAACCATATATAAATGAAGGATAGTTTACCACAAAGGTCTTACGCAGGTCCTTTTATGTAAAGCAACATTTTGTATATAATTAAAGCTAACTAGCTTAATTGAATCCTGTGACTACAGGACAACACTTACTGTTAGCTCAATCATCTGACCTTGTTTTTAATATGTGTATTCGTACTCATTTTCTAAGTCACTTTAGACAAAGGTGTCTGCTAAATGAATAAACGTAATTTAGCATTTAGCACTCAAGGAGTCGTTTCATTAGCTGCCCTGTATTATTGACGCTACTTGTGTGAGGCATTTTCAGGTGCAGCTGAAATCTACAGCTCTTCCATCTTGAATTCCATATTGAATGGCTGCTGTTTGCTTTTCACAAAACTCACTATCTATATTTGACAGGACAACCTGTATGTGTCTATCATCAGGCAACTCGACATGTTCCGAAGAACGCCTGTCGGCCAACTACTGTTAATAATGGTAATATTCATTCTTTTACACTATATATCTTTCAGTAATATGAAGGAAATTTAAACAAACTTGTCAACAATCCTCTGTTTCCCAAAGCAGCATTTACAATGTTTCTTATTGCGAACTATTTCCCCTTAGGATTCAACAACAGCTGGTAAAGCCCTGTATCCTTGTCAGAGCATGTCAAACAATATATCTATTTTCTAGAGCAAAGCTCACATACACACTGGCAAAGCCAAGATAAACAAGCAACCTGGAATTCCAAAGATCATCACTGCCATCCAACCATCCAAAATAAGCCTGCATGCAAAAATAAATGCATCTTTAACTGAGAGCTTAATGTTATCTGCTGCACAAGGTTTGTCATGTCTGAAAATCCCACATGAAATGATACTGTATGTTCCTGCAGCGTGTTTTCAAGCCGCCAGAGTGATGAAAAACAGACAGGGAAAAGTCAGTGTAAAAACATATATGATGATTACAGGAATCAAAGCATGATAAAAACTAAGTCCAAAGCAAATCCACTGTAAGTAATGTCTTTAGATGAAAAGAGTGTGTGATAAGGGAAAGCACTTGGAATTCAATAATTGCATCGCACAGAAATGTGCTAAGATGCAGTCTTGCTCTGCCTGTCATAGTATATCTTCATGCATTTATTCCCAGTGATTGCACAAACGTAATGTCCTTAGCACTGAGCACAGTGTTGTCAGACAGCTTTCAGCAGCTGCTGATAATACGCCTTCACCAAGAATGATGTAACTGTACAACTATCAAATGCCATTTGTGTATTGCATGAATACAAAAAACACCATTTTCTTTTCAGTTAATGGGAAAAACGTGTTAAAAACATGTTATCATGGTGACTTACATAATCTCACTCAACAGGCTGTAGATCATGTGCCCCCCCCCCCGTTCTCCATAAGGCAGATCACTTTACTATGTGGTCAGGGCTGTGGTGTCAGAATCTAACTTTCCATGTGCCTTTAGGCCTGGTGATCAGACCTTGATGAGCGGAACCGAGGAGCTGAGGAAAGGCACGATAAAGAGTCAAGGAGTCCAAACACACAGCAGGAAGAGGTTTCGCCTCCCTAAAGGCAGGAGTTTGTGCAGCCTGCTTCTCCCTCCTAAGAGCCGGAGGTTCTGAACTGTGTTCCTCCCCTCAAAGAGCAGAAGTTTCTGCAGCCTGCTTCTCCCCCCCTAAGGGCCGGAGGTTCTGAACTGTGTTCCTCCCCTCAAAGAGCAGGAGCTTCTGCAGTCTGCTTCTCCCTCCTAAGGGCAGGAGGTTCTGTAACTGCTGTCTAAACAGAGCCAGGACCACGCACACATTAATATTCAATTATTACGTTGTTTTTTTCTCCATTTACATTGTTACACAGCATTTTTGTGTCAAACCTTCCTATCAATATTGTGCAAACCTGTCTTCCCACTAAATGTGTACCCCGTGTGGGGAACCTCTTTGCTGGCTGGAACTCAGCAGCCTGGAACAACAAATGGGTGGATATGCAGAAATAAATTCAGGTGACAGCAAGTCCTACACTCAGAGCACACAGAGACAGGGAGCACGGGCTAAGCTAGGTACCTCACCACTTTTGCTCCCCTACAGCAAAAGACACCACTTAAAGAGCAATACAGATTTGTCCCCTCACCCTGAATGACTGGTGATTGAGAATGAATCCTAAAATTAGGGCAGACCAGTGGCTTTATGGCAATAAAGGTAAGTTAAGATATATATCAGGATAAAACATCTGGGATGAGTTTGATGTGCAGCCCAGGTTTGTCACTACAAGAAACCGGTTAGAGCAGAAGGATGTAAAAACCACATCTCCTCCTCCACAGCACTGCTTTATAGTGTAAAAAGTTTATTAAAATACCATTATAAACATTTCGGCTTCTTTATATGCTATAAACATCTTTCTGGGGAAAAAACTTCTGAAATATTCTTTATAAAGCCAATTTGAATAAAAATACATAAAAGTGAATTCGGGCATCCGAGCAGGCCCAGTGGGTAGGGCTGCTGCCACACACCTCCAGCATTGTGGCATCAGCTCTGACTCCTGGTGCTCTGTGTGCACCTGCATGGGGTGTTTGCATGTTCTCCACACGCTTGTGTGGGTTTCCTCTGGGTTCTGCATGTCCATTACCCTGTGACGGATTGATGCCCTGAATGGGGTGACCACTACCCTGTCCCCTATGTTGCCTGACATAAGTTTCAGACCAAAAAGTACAATACTACATCAGTTTATCAAAGCACATTAAAATCAGTTGAAAATGAAGAAGAGACGTTTGTACACTATGGTGACCAAAGAGTATGGAAAAAAATCTTTTCAAGCTTCATACTCTTGGGTCACAAAAATACCTTTACACCTTTCTTGCATAAACACATTTAATATAGTAGTCAACTTTCAGCTGCCCCCCTAAAGGGGGTCAACATAACAGATCAGCCAGTCCCCTGATTATCTACGTGTTAACTGACCAGGGCTTTTTAGGCTGAATACCCTTCTTGACTCGACCCTCCCCTTGGGACCAGCACTGGCTAGGACTCAAATCCCCAGTCCCAGAGTTACAAGGTCACAGCAACTACGGCTGAACCAGCACACCGTACATGGCACCAGTACTGTATGTTCTGCTCAACTTCACTTCTGATTCATTAAAACATACAAAATGCCTTTGGATCTTTGTTATGAAGTGTTAGATATTTTCAATAACCACCTTAAAGCAAGCGCTCTACACCAGTTGTGGCTGGACCTCAACAAGGTGTATTGGAATGTCTGTTTTTTCAACATAGTCTATCCCTGGAGTCACACCTCAAATTGACTGATCAGACTGATCTCTACTTACTTCCTTTAGCTTTAAAAATGATCATCACTGGCTTTTCATGTTATGCTGACAAAATGTTGCCTATAGACACTGCTTCAGCTAAAACCTAATTTTATTCACCATCTTGTTGGAGTTAAAACAGGGTGAACTGGTATATTTGGGGGTGAAAGATGCACTGAGATGAGCACCTAACAGAATGTTGTTTTTTATTTTTTTTTTGTGGCTGACATTTGAAAGGACATTTTCTGTTCTAGTTTTTGTGCAGTAAACACCCTGCAGACCTGCACTGCTGTCCTGCAGCTCTGTGCATCACACCAAGAAATTACTCCCTCCATGGCCACCTGAGAACCTTTGGAGGTCACCTTGTCCACAGCAGCTGGGAGATCAACACAAAGCACTTTCTTGATAACCTTGGTTTTTGGTGACCATGGACAGTTTTGCACTGTTTACCACAGGGTACACTTTTTGTTCTAACTGATTAACACAAACACTTAGGAGTTTTTAATAGACTTTTGCGCTGGAATATTTTCGTCAGAGTATTTGTGACAATATGATGGGTCGAAAAACAATACACAGAATATGACAAGTATGCAATTATTACATGTGAAACGTACATAAAATAAAAAAATATTTATAAATCTAGATTCATATACTAGTAACCAATGACATATGGCAGATGAGCAGAAGTGGATATAAGGGTGTTTGTCTTTTCCTTTTTACAGATCTGGTGTTTTGTACTCAGAATCTCAGAGCTCTACATTTCAGTAAACAAAACACACTTTTTTCTTAATGAAAAATTGGACATACAGTATTTTATATATCAAAATATTTTTTATCAACGGATTCCTGAAGTGTACAGATTTTAACAGATTAAACTGTTATTCGGTTCTTGAAAACACATCAGGAGTCAGTGTTTAATGGTGGGAGGGGGCACACTATTTCCCATATTCACACATCAGGAGTCAGTGTTTAATGGTGGGAAGGGGCACACTATTTCCCATATTCACACATCAGGAGTCAGTGTTTAATGGTGGGTGGGGGCACACTATTTCCCATATTCACACATCAGGAGTCAGTGTTAAGTGGTGGGAGGAGACACACAATTTCCCATATTCATACACCCAGCTGTAATTGCTGGCCTGGTTCCAGTACCAGCTGGCAGTCACAGATATTTCCCTGGGCACTCCTCCCCTGCCAAGAGAAGGTTTATACAGGTTCCATAACTATTTACTGTGGACAAGAGTGAAAGGCGGCCTGATTTTGATGTTGCACGACGGCCTTAAGTACAAAAGCTCAAGTTGAAGACTGGGTGACAGTATGTCATGATCCCCCAGCAGCCCCTGTTACCCCACCACAATGTACTGGTCTCCTCGTTACGACGGCCCATTAGCCCCACAGCAGCACCCGGTACACAGTGTACAATAGCTGCTCCTCTATTGTCAAGATACCCTTTCTTGGTTCGTGACCGGAGCCCGCTCGGCCCGTGACTCGCGCTCGTGTGCATGCCTCTCTCCACGGCGCCACGTCCAGTGCGTGATCGGCCTGAGCTACGCGCCACCTGCACGGCCCATTTGGTGCCACCTTTGCAGCCACCCTCGCTGCAGGTTTCCCAACCAGTTTGGGTTGTCATTAACAGCAGTGCTGAAGCTAAACAAGCAGGGGTGTTCAACGAACAGGATAACAAGGAAGGAGGGTTTCGGGGGGGCAGCAAGGACTGCAGGTGGACCAAGAACAATGAGTACCATGAGTCAGGGGGGAATTAAGGCTGATTGTGGGAGGGAAGAGGAAGCATAATGGGATTTGTCTTCATCGCAATCCCACAATGCCACAGTGCAGTAGTCAGTGACTTTTGATACGAGAGGGAGCAAAATGCAGTTATGCCTCAGGCTGGAGCAACAAACACCTTTTTCCCTTCCAACACAAATGTGTTTAGGAGCTTCGCTAAAACTGTTTCCTCTCATAACAAAGTACGTACTAAGTATTAACCGCCCTCTGAGTTGTATATTTTCAAGAGCTGGGAAATGAGTGAGCTATTTTTCTTCACTGGCAGAAAAAAAGCCTTGAAAGTAGGTTTACATTAAAACCACCATTTTGTGACACCATGCAAATCTGTAAAACCTTCCAATGCCACACTTTATACACCAGTACAGCTGTCCACCTGGTAATGAATGATAAACTACATAGACCATCCTAATCTATTCTTGTATGACAGCCTTAATCCAAGTGCCAGAACTGTGCATAAAGTTTGATTATTGTTTCTGATATCTTCCTTACAAGAACTCTCCTTAAACTTTATCAAAATGCAGACCATGTGCAGATATTGGACAATCATGAGACTGACACCTCACCTCTCTTTCACACATCTCAGACTTTCCCCTGCAAAATGCTCACTCAACACAAACACTTGAACTTGTGTGCAAATTTAACATCAAACGGTCAGTGCAATGAATATATATTTATTTTCTGGTCTCCACTCCGGCGGGATTTTTAAGAACCCGTTTTCACAGTCTGAACCATTTCTTTCCCTCCCTGTCTGCTGTCAGGCTGCCAGACAGGAAGGACCACTGATGTGGTGGGTGTGATGTAAGGGGCAGCAGTGCCATGCCCGCTATCCCATGTCACCACAGACAAGGAGGTGCCAGGTGCAACAACCCAAGTGCGTGCGCTTTTCCCCGAGGCATTTCCTTTAAAAACACATGGTACTCATCCGACAAAGCTCTGCACTCTCCTCTCTTCCACCCTGTCTTCATCTCAGCAACTCTGCTGCCAGAGTTATTCACAATGAAGAACAGCCTTAAAAGGGTTCCTACTTATTCAGCTCATTCAGTTTGAAGTCATCGCTAAATTCATCATTAAGTAAAAAAAAAAAAAAAAAAAAAACTCTTTGTCCCAAAAAAGGTACTCAGACAAAATGTTTTCCCTCCCTGGCAGAGATCCTGCAGCTCCCCGGTGTTGTGTGGGCTGAAAGCGGGGGTATCCCTGCATCCGGCTGTGGAAAAGAGAACTGTCAAGCCTCCAGAGCCCTCAAAACAGAAAAGGCCATCTGGAAAAGCCTGGAGAACAAGACGGCCTTTCAGCACAGTCCAAGGCTGCCTGGAAAGTGTGGAGTAGAGCAGAGGGCCAAAGACCCATGAGGGCGAGAGGCCCATGCCAGGGGATGCCCTTTGCTCCTCGTCTCTGCTCATTTTTCCAAATGCGGTATGGCACAAAACAGCGCATTGGACTTTCCAACCTGAAAATGACCGACCACAACAGAATGAGAGTGAGGCCAGGCCCCGTGCGGTTCCTCGCTGGGGTAATCACTTCGATATGCCACTGCAAAGACTTGGAAAACCAGTGTTTAGGTGCCAGAGAAGGTGCCTGAAAGCTCAGCGGCTGCTAACTGGAAGGTCAACTCGTCACGAGAGACAGCCGTGAAAAACTCGCCGTTGTTTCACAGCTACTCTCATTTTTCCACGCTCTTATTTTGAAACGTCCGTTGCCATCTGCCAGCATTTTTTTAATTTTGATTCCATTTTTAAAAGATGCATATGCATACATAAAGCTAACAACAATCTTAATAGTAACATTAAAATTTTTTCAGTTATTCAACTTCATTTCCATATAGTTTCACACAATGTAAGACAACAATTTAATTATATACCATGGAAAACAACAAGAGAAAGTTACAGCGCAATTACGTATAAAGAAATACTTCTACTAGTAGATACAACAGGGAAGAACCATTTAACATTAACCTCATGACATACTTCACCATTGCTCAATAGCAGCTCCAGCTCAGAAATGTACTGGGATCTATGATAGGGTTCTCAAAACCTTTATCAAATTGTGCACGGCAAGCATTCGCTGTACAGCATAGAATTATGTATCAATAATTCCTCAATCCCTTGTTCTCCTTGTTCTAAAGTATACTTTAACCAATAATTTTACCTGTTGGACTCTGAAATTACACTGAACAGCACAGGTGCCCTCAGCTGTGACGCAAATGAGGCTGTGCTTTTCTTGCATTCCCTAGGGTTCAAAGCTCACTCTGCTCCACCAAGAGCGATGTTCGGGCATGCAGAATTAAAAGTGCTCCGGTGACAACATTTGGCCAGCATTTCCTGACCAAGGGATAAAGAACTTCTCAAATGAACAACAGTAAAAAGCACAGGTCATAAAGCTCGGGTTCCCACTTGGCCAAAACGCCCCGAGATTTCTCGGGTTACTGCCAAGACAGGCACTGCTTATCGCTTTTGCAGGAAGTCATTACTGCCAAGCGCATTCCTACCTGCTTCTCTGGGCTCTGCTCTTGCTAGCATCTGTCCTACAAAATGCACAAAGCATCAACAAATGCAACCATCTCCCAAATAACTACATTACAGCGCATTTGGTACATTTATACATTTACATTTTTATTGTTGGGATACTGAGCCAAATTTAGCAAACTGACCCTGAAGCAAACCTCCACGTTATATGTGGGTTTTCTATTCTTATACTGAAGCAAAGCCTGTGATATAGTGTCCACATTACACACTCAAGTGTATTCATAATTTTACAATGCAGTCTGTGACACACGCCGTTGTGACAGAAATGTGGCTTGTTCTTGCAACAAGCTGAATATTTCTTATATTAGATCGACTGCTCCTTTTATGTTTATTTGTGTTTAACGACAAAGGAAACACAGGGATAGGTCATTCCTACTCAGTTTGCAGTGTGCTTTTTTCTGGGACGTTAGCAGAGAGACAACTTTGTTGCAGCCTGAGGAGCTGATCTCATGTTCCTCTGCAGGACAGTGGAGCTAAGGGTGACCCCGCTCAGGGTAGGAGGTCATCACTCTCTCCCCTTGCTGTACTCAGCCACAGGAGGAAGTGACCAGACAGGTCATACACAGAGCTGAGCTAAAGCAGAAGCTTTGAGGCAATAAAGAGCAGATAAAAGCAGCCTGGAACACTTATGCAGTGCAGCTTAATCACATCTGAGAACCGCTCGAAGCAGCAGGCCGGGACTGCGGGTTTCCTGTTGCGCAGAACAAAAGGCTAAAGATGCGAGAGCACACCGCAAGCCGGTCACTCCGACGGGTTGAGAAACCCCGCCTGAAATCCGACGAGTTTGGGCCCGCGACACGCCCGCTGGGCAGCGCCACTATGAACGTTTGCGGCGCCAGAGCCGTAACACGAACGCCCCGACACATAAACACGAGAAAGCCGGCGTGTCCTTGGACATGTCACGCTCCGCCTGGCTCTGCGAACCGAGGGAGACGCATCTGGCTCTGTGGGCCCTGCGAAGTATCTGTGACAAGCAGCAGGACGGGGTTTAAATCACAGCACAGGCAGCGAGCCAGAGACGGAGAATATTATCTTCACCAAGAATTTGAGTGGGACGACTAAACATATTATTAATGACGGCACATTATAAACTGCTGGACTAGAAGAAGCTCATTATACTTGCAAACCATGCGCACGAACAAGCCGGAGTAAAGCAAAACACGTATGTGAGGAGATTAAGCTAGGAAAGAAAGAAAAAAAAAAGTCCAGGTTGAACTTTGTCCTCATTACTTCTTTTATTAAAATGTCTTTTTGAATCTGCTTTTACTCTGTCGCCCTTTGAGTGGTGCTGAAAATCTGTCTGGTCTTGCCTGACAGTCATTAAGAGGTAAACATTCTACAAAGAAAAAGAACGGAAGAACAGAACATGCGATTGCACAAGAGGACGTGAGCGAGTTGACTGCTCTTACCCAGAGGAGGTGGGGTGCTGCCGGGACCAGACTGGGGTAAAAGGGACAGACTACCGGTGGGAGGTGGCACAGAAGATGGAGCTGATCCATGAGTGCTGCTGGATGGTGTGGCGTCAAGTGTAGGATAAAGTGAGGGGTGTGAGGACGTTGGGGAGGTTGAGAGAGGCCCCTGTTGGGAAGGCCAGTCTGTGGCCAAGGTGTTGCTCTTTATCGTCAGCTCAAGAGGCCTGGGTGGCACCTCCGGGGGTCGCACTCCGTTCCCGTCTTTCTGATCCAGCAAATCAGGGGTCTTGATGAGCGCGGTGCTGTGCGCCAAGAGCAACCACAGGAGGAGCAGGCAGGAGCCCAGGCTTAACAGAAGGAAGAGCAGGGAGGGGAGCAGGAGGAGAGCCCTGCCTTCGGGGCCACAGCTACGGTGCATGCGACAGCAGCCGGACCTGAGGGGTCGCACAGGGCAGTCCAGGGAAGAGCCATGCTCCGGGCCAGTGCCACCCCGACTCCCCGGGGTTATGCATAGGGACAGGAGGAGCATGGGCACGGGCAGCGGGTACACGGAACCATCTGGAATCATGCTCAGAATGAATGAGTCACGGGTAGCTCCTACAGAAGGGGAGACACTCCGCACTTTGGGCTCCTTGCTCTCTGTCCCATTCAAAAGGTACAGAGTTCCATGCAGGCTACAGGACTGATGCTCCTCCATCCAGAGCTAACCAAGGTCATCTTGGAGAAGCAAACAAAACTTTCTTGGACAAATACACAACGCCTCTGCTGTAATCCAAGCTTCAGCGAAACTGGATCTTCAGGAGCCTCATCTGCTAAAACAACCCAAGTACACCCCTATAGTAGAGTGTCTCAGTTTACACACCAACAGTAGAGTGCCTCCAGTCTACCTTCCAAGGCGGAATACCTCCAGTCTATAACCTAAAGGCTGAGTGTGCCAATTTATACCCCAAACATGCTTCTTATCCTTCTGCTGACCTCCCACCTTCTTTCTGCAGCCCCTGACATGAAGTGAGCAAAGTCTAGGAAGAGCTTCCCAAAATCAGAGCGTGTCCCCCCTCCCTCCCAGGGTCACAAAGGGGCATGTTCTAGGGAGAGGCAAGTGGCTGATCAAGGCTGCCGTACGCATGCCAAATGGCACCCATGACCTCCTGCTGACAAGCCCCCCTCCCTCCTCCACCCCCAACCGCAGGCTATAGCCAGGCCTACCAAGCATGTTCTCCGCCCCTTTATGTAGAAGCCCCTCAGGCATGTGGCCCAAACACAGCAGGATCCAATACCCAGACTAGGATGGGCAACTTGTCCTAAAAAGTCAGACAGAACAGCAAGAGGGCAAAGCTAAAGAACAGGACAGCATCTGGGAGAACTGATGAATCACTGTGCCCTGAGGGCCCTCCCACTGCACTGAGGGCTGATGTGAAAAACAGGGCCCTGAGGAATCTCCTGGCACCCCCCCCAGCTTTAATTGAGTAATGACTACTTTTTGTGTAGGACCACCAGTAGCAGGTGGCAGCAGGTCACGGCTGCAGGACAGGGGAGCCGGGTGAGGACAGGAACACCTGTGAGCCGGGTGAGGACACGAACACTTGTGAGCCGGGTGAGGACAGGAACACTTGTGAGGACCACACCTTGTCAGCCCAGCCAAAAATGTGTTCCTGATGTGGGGTTTAGCTACAGAGCCGAAAGACACGCCCTCAGCAAAAGGGAGGGAAAAGCAAGAGGTTCTCTCTTCAAAGACAGAAACTTTATTTCTTCTAAAACCTGATTTATTTCGCTTCATATAAAGCAGAGATACCTGTAAAACTCAGAACGACATGGGTCCAACTCATCAACAAAGCAAGTAAATAATGAAAAAAAGAAGTGAAATGCAACTGCTTAGTGTTCAGAACAACAAAACACCTATTAAGGGGATTTACATATTATTATAATAAAGTTGACCATAAAAGGCACAACCAGATAGATTTTTGCTGCTGTTGAGCTACGACGCTGCTCAGTGTATGTTTCTTTTCCACTGATTCATTACCTCTGCTGCCTGTCCAGCATGAGCACTGAGTAATTTGGATTGCTCTAGATTTTAGCTGCAGAAGACGTTGCATGGACAGGAGCCCAGTGGACATGAATCTTCCTGAATGAGGACCTGCCCCAGGCCACTCAGCCATACACACAGCTCCTCCCACTCAAACAAGTCGCGATCGATGCCATCGACCCCTTTACAGGCACTTCACATTCATACGTGACCGTGCTCGATGTCCGAAAAGAGAGATTTCTAGCTTTTCTGTTGGATGCAGTTAATTCTATGCGCTCGTGTTGCCAGGAAGCAAGTGCCTGCATCCCAGGCGACAGAACGTGGGCTCTGCGGTTTGCGGTTCGAGACGCTACAGCATAGTCTACAAAGCATAAAACGCTGCTGCTCCTCAAGATGAAAACAGCCGTCCCGACCTATACTTACAACAGGTTATATGGCAACTGCGACCCGGAAATCAGCTGCAGTTAGCACATTTTCGACGGTCTGTCCGCCAGACGCGTGCAGGGTGCTGATCTCCTGTAGCAAAAACCACTACTCTTCAGTCAGCAATGGCCTTCCTGCTTGCCGAAGTGTAACCCATGTAGATATACGTGTGGCACGATAACCGGACAAGGGAAACACTGTGCAACACCGCGATGTGCTCACTGCATGTGAAAAGTGCAGAAAAAATTACCAGAACCTATATTCTGTGTAAAATGGGTGATATTTTAACCACCTGGCTGACTAAGTCCCTACCACATAAGCCCTATCACTACAACGTACACATAGGTGGGTGTAAGAGGCACTCTGAAACATTTTGTTTTTCTGACTACAGCCCTTTAGCAGGCTGTGTCATTATGGGCTGCGCCACTATGACATCAAACCACTGTGCATTTTAGCCTTTTTGTCACATTTGTGTACTGTCCTGCCACTTATGCCAACCCCTGGATATACAGAGCCATCCTTAATGACTTCTGCTGAATTGATATATTCTTCATAACCCTCTCCAGTGAGCTCCAGAAGCAGCAGTGGCAGACCCAGGCCCTCTGGCCTGGATCGCTGCAGCTCTCCTCTCTCCTCCAGCCAGTTCACGCCACCGGTCCCCATCAGCTGATATGAAACACAGCTGCCCAAAGTGCTCCGCTCCATCCCCAGATACATGTATTTCACTTCCCTTCAGACGCCAGAATCAAGTTCAAGACCCTGGGCCTGGCCTGTGAAGCAGCTAGGGAATCAGAACACCAATTCTGCAGGACCTCATCCAGCGAAATTCTCCTGCCAAACTCCTCTGCTCTGAGAAGAGTGGGTCCTTAACAGTCTCTAATATCCTGAAACGAGTGCTGCACAAAGTGCTCATTCTCCAACACCACCCCTGCACCGGTGGAACGGGCTGCTATCAGTACTCACCGCCTTTACACCATCACTGACTAAAGATTAACCTTTTCTGCACCTGCACTGCCAAGCTTGAGTTCTCATTGGCCAGCTGAGACTGGGAAACACAACATGATTGGTGTTAACATGTAGCATTTCACCAATCAATCACTTCTACATCTGAACTGATTAACACTAGTATGTTGACAAGGTATCAGTGTTGTTGGGCATACAGAAATTGTGGCAGCACTGAATTAGTTCCATTTTTTTGTTCTGTACAGTAAAATTGTATCTTATGTAAAGAAAATTCACATTTAAAAAATGTTGAGCTTGTATGATGAACCGTGTGATTAGTGAGGCTGAATAATGGAAAGAGATACAGTGAAGTGTGCCTAACAGAGGAACAGAGCAGAAAAAAGGTGTCTGGTTTGTGTAACAGTGAGTGTTTGCATTTAGTGTGATACAGAAGAGTGTGTGTGTGTGTGTGTGTGTGTGTGTGTGTGTGTGTGTATCTATATGTTCGCGCACAACGGATACTGGTGAAGCCCGGTGTGACCAATGAGGCTGGAACATTTGCTCCCCCAGCTGTGTTTCACATCATCACATTCCTCTCAGCTCACTCCCTCCCCAGGGCTACAGGCGCAGCATCCCCCAAAGGCCTGACCCTAACAATGTTGTACAGCAATCACCCCTGCCACAAGCCTGCCCCCCCAAGCCTCCGCCCTGCCCTACACCAACCTCACACAGAAACAACTGACACAGCGCCACCTACAGGTATTTCTTCCCACTGTGATACACACACTGCTCTGAAACTGGGTTCCTAAAATGAATGCTCTGTAACAAGAACATTGAGAGTCTGTTTATTTTACAATGTTCTACATAAATAGATAAATATGACATACATTGAAATACTGCATTCACAAAATGATTTAGAAATAAATGTTCCAAACAGGTGCAAAATTCATTTCAATACATTTATGTTGCTGCATACCTACGTATACAGTGGTCTAAGCTCATTTTCTTAATTTCGTGCCATAATGCAGTCTGCGCAGTCAACATGTATGTCAGAGGGTATAATGGATGCACCTCCCTGCCCTTTTGTGCTGGCATACACTTAAAAAAAATATCACACATTCTGAAAAATATTAATAGTCTTCACTGATTAAGTAACGACACGCACTGTGAAATGTTCACCATGTCTTACAGTAGCTGGTTTATGTTGGCTGGCTTCCACTCAGAGTGTTACAATCGTAAAGTCGTAGATGATTAATTGTGGCCTTCAAAATAAAAGATCGTATGCAGTCCAAAAGAGAAGACTGTCTCATTAAAGCCAGGTTATATAAATAAATTATACAGAATATTACAAAAGAATACCACTGGATAACAATACGTAACCATTTTAGTCCCATTACAAGCGGGTCTTGTTGATGGTTCTGTCTTTTCAAAGGCCGGTGGTATTTATGGTGTCGTAAATTTTAGACCGCTGTACCTAAGGTGTGAAAATAACCCTTCCCCTTTTGTTAAACACACACATGCACACACAAGCACATGTTCAGTTCACATTCTTTCTGATTTTAAACTAATTGACATCATTTCTTCAAAACACAAAAAGACATGAAAACCAATAAACAAAAGGGCCAGCTTTTAACTTCCTTTAATGTAGACGAAGATGTTAAAAGTTATTTGTCAAAAAGTCATTTTCACAATGTTGCTTTTGTGCAGGTGTCGCCACTTCAGCAGGCTGATTTTCTCAGAAACTGTTCCTATGGAAATGGCAGAAAACCGCACACACAGAACCACAGAACACAGAACCCTTATTTGCACCATTATCCCACTGTGGCTCCAGACAATGTTGTATAAACATGCTCTCTGTCAGTGCTGACCTTCACATTGGGATCCCAACACCGTGAGGCTCACACATACTCACAGTAGTACGGCCCTCATTTTAAACCTCAGTCATCACAAAAAAAAAATAATAATAAACATGATTAACTTTAATATCTATACCATAACAGTTGCTTATCTTAGTTCAGAAAAGAAAATACTGATCAAGAACAATAAATTGAGCCTTTAAAGTTGGAATTCCTATAAAGCACGAACACTTAATTTGTTGCATCAAAAACTGAAATTATTTTTTTAAAAATTTTGCAAGTTTAGCAACATGTTAAAAAATCTCAGAATATCTCCACAATACTTGATGATGCCACCTCTTCGTAAGCCCACTATGTATCCTTCCTTTCTGGAACTGAAGAAAAGCAATTGAATTACCTCTTTTACCTCACTGATTATTTCCTTGTCACTTTCTACCATGTTCAAATGTACATTTACTGGGGCCCTTCAGTTTGTTTCTGCATAAACCCAGCATGCATACTCTTTATTGTGTCTCTGTGTAAGCCCAGCATGCCTACCAATCAGTGTGTCTCTGTGTAAACCCAGCATGCCTACCAATCAGTGTGTCTCAGTGTAAGCCCAGCATGCCTACCAATCAGTGTGTCTCTGTGTAAGACCAGCATGCCTACCAATCAGTGTGTCTCTGTGCAAGCCCAGCATGCCTACTCTTCACTGTGTCCCTATATAAACCCAGCATGCCTACCATCTTCTGTGTTCCCTGCGTTTCTGTATAGCCCCTGCATGTCCACCCTTCAGTGTGTCTCTGTGTAAGCCAGGTATGCCCACCCTTCAGTGTGTCTCTGTGTAAGCCAGGCATGCCTACCCTTCAGTGTGTCTCTCTGTAAGCTAGGCATGCCTACCCTTCAGTGTGTTTCTGTGTAAACCCAGCATGCCCACCCTTCAGTGTGTCTCTGCGTAAACCAGGCATGCCCACCCTTCAGTGTGTCTCTGTGTAAGCCAGGCATGCCTACCCATCAGTAAGTCTGTGTTAACTCAGAACACCCCCGCTACCCTGTGAGTGCGAAAAACTGGTCATGTTTTCGCCTTCTTCCTCAGACTTGTGTAGACATCAAAGCTGTGTCACTCTGGGGCAGCAGGGGCAGCCAAGCCCCTCCCAGGAAGGTAGCACTGCTGGTTAAAGGACCATGTGTATGCAAATGGGGCTGTTTATCTTGACCAGCTTGGACTGTCCCTAGGTTTACCTCCTGCAACTGTCCCCCACAGTCGTGTTTAACCTTCATTAAACGACCAAAACAGCAACCTGTTATTAATGACCACAATTACTTCATGCACCAAAGACTTTTTCCAGCCGCTCCATCACCCCAGAGGATCGTGTTACATCATGCTACAATGCCCGACACTTATGTAGCAAAGAAAAAAATATATACAGCTGCTTAGTTTTTTCCTAACAGTACTTGTGAGAAGGTGAGTCTGGTGGTCTGTGCATCTGATAGGCTGTCTGCTTTAAAAAGACACCCGATTGGTTACTAACGAAGGCTCAGCAGCCATTGGTTTCCATGCACTGTCAGCACTGAATCGGTACCTCTGTTCAAATGCCAGTGAAGCATCTGCCTCAGCAACACCCAGCAACACGTTGCTAAACCACGCTGAGACACTGCTGTACCTCACCTATTCAAATGCACTTAAAACTGCAAAACAGCAGCATATCTGTGCCCAAAAGTACATATACTGTCCATGGGAACACACACAACTGATTTCAAATCGATGCACTGAAAGCACACAGACATACACCCACACACAGATACACAGCTGCAGCTTTGCAAAAAAACACTGCAGCGATAGTGCAATGCATCACAGCACTGCAAGTGCAGAACACCAGGGCTTCACAGCAGAACTGCAGCTTCATCTGCTCTGCTGTCAGGGCTTAATGCCATTATGTCACAGCATATTAGCTAAACACAAATCTCAGCTGCATATCAATAAAGCAAGACACCAAAATCACAGCTCTGCACCTCTTTCAGTGCATGTAAATTTTACCCCATAGCTGTCTATGCATTTATGATTCCATAAAGTAGTTTTAAGGATTCATATTATGTTAAATAATATGTCATAATATGTCATATGACAAATATGTCATGGCTTTGGTAAACACCAAATTCTTATTGGTCCAGAGATGTCAGGTGGGTGTGCATTAATTTCTTGGAACTTCACACGCTGTTCTGGCAACCATATAACAATTATACATTAATGTACACCTTTTTTGTTCAAAATTCTAAATCCATTAAAGGAACTTACCGCATCCAATGACTACTCTGACCAGATATTCAGTCCTTAAAAGAAAATATATTTTTTCCACTTCACATTGGGCTGCATCAAGCAAAGTTATTCTTGGTTATTTTTGTGGAACCACACACCTCATCGTGGTTTATCCTTTACATATTACACACCATTTATTATTCTAAATCCCATATTACATGTTAATATTATTGCAAGTAAACATGAAATCATGCAGAAGAACAAGGCAGAGAAAGCAAAATCTATGCTGACTCCAGTCTTGTCCATGTATTTTTTAACAACGTTCCACTAAATTTAGCTCCATTAAATGTATTTAAATAGAACATAAAAGGATGGAATATAGCAAAAGTTATTTGCATTTTCGAGCAAACACCTCCCCACAATGTCAGCTCCCCCCTCACTGAGTGAAGAGAGTCAGTAAAGCACAACAACACCAGTCTGAAGGGGTGCCGGTGCTGTGTGACTCTGGCCAGTCACCACACACACAGACGGCCTTCAGCACACACTGCTCCGAAAGGTGTCTAACACACAATGACAAGCAGAAAGCCAAAAAGCCAACACTTACATTAACTCTGGACCAAACCAGCTTTAAAACAAACTATTCTGAACCATTTCCTTTGTTATAAGCATTTTTGTTTACTGATAAGTTTCTCTTTTGTCCCTCAATATGTACTATCAAAAAAATATATATATACAAATGCTGTAAACAGTGGATAACATCAGGGACATGCAGGTAAAAAGTACAAAAAACATTCTTTATGGTGAGTGCTGTGATGTGGGCTGAGATCACAGATGTGATCTAGTTGCATATTCCTCTCAGTGCTGAAACCAGAACACAGGTGGCGGGGCTTTGATCTGTCAGCAGGAGGAAGGAAAACCCCTTTACAGTTGTTCACACAACCAACACCGGCACTGACTCAATTGTTGTACAGCAATCCATGTTGGAAAACAGGAAATGAACATTTTCTCGGTGAGCCAAAGCGCTGTCCGTACCCTAAGGGTGGGCAACCCTCTTCCCAGTCCCCTGAAGATGTCTCTCATGTGGTTTTTACACAAAGCCTTCATTACCTAATTTTACTGTTTTATTACTAGCTTCAGGTGACTGGTGATCTCATGTACTGTCAGACAAACCTTCCAGGTGAGTACCGCATATTTAGGGTCAATGCATATAAAGGGCCGGCTACCTCGAGTATCCATGGAAAGACATGGCGTGTAATTACATAACGAAAGAACAGCACTCACTGCTTTGGACGTTGACGGTGCTTGAAGTGTTCCCTTTTCCCACCGTGTTCTCTGCCACACACATGTAATTCCCAGAGTCCTCAGGCTTTGCTTTACTGATTTGAATCCTGGAGTTTCGCCTGCCAAAGAACGAGGTCGTCATTTTGGCGTTCGATGACGGAATATTACAGCAGAGTTTCATCGATCTTGAGTGTTACCATGTCTTCTACCCTAAAAATCGCAAGTTTTTTCATAAACTTTCAAAGTAACTTAACGTTACTCACATGTTGTGTATTTGACAAATCAGTTCATCTAGCACAATAATTTGGGTGCTTAATGGTTCTTAACTAGCTTCAAATTGCTACATTACTGTAAAATACACAAAATGTAAACCACAAACCTGGTTATAAAATCATTCCAGAATGAAAAAAACAGTCAATCGGTAAAAACCTGCTTCTTACATTTACCGCATGAAATAAAGTTTGCTGTTACAGGACTTTGCCACATGATACTTCAAGTGTCCAAACTGACAGACAAACCTGTCAGCAACCAGTTATTACAGATGATCTACAATAACCGCAGTAACAGAACTATGGCACGAAAAGAGTTTTTCCAGAGTCCACGGCTGATTTCCTCACTGTACTCACTGTATGAGCCCACATTAAACCACTCCGTTCTTATGCCAGTTTCTTAAAGTCAGCTAACAACATGCTAAAAACATAACAAAACTGAGTCACTAGCTACTTTCTGTGATCAGGTTAATATGTGTGGTTACTGTGTTAGCGTAGCACTATCCCCCATGCTTTTTTCAACACTCAGTACTCACTTTCCAGATTTGATTTTAATCTCTTTGCTCTTCTTGAGCTCGCTGCCATCTTTGTACCACCTGTAGGTGGGAGTGGGGTTCCCCGTGGCTTCACATTTGAGCAGGAGTCGCCCCCCCTCGGGCACGGCCTGGTTTCTCAGCTGCTTTAACTTCGGTGCTGAAGCTGGACAGGAGAGAGGGGTAGAGGCAGTGAAACACAGCAGAAGACAGTCCTGTCAGCAGCAGGGGGCCTGACAAACACAGGAACAAAAACCAGCGGTAAAGATCCATCTCCTCTTCCCTGGCCAAGCAAATGACCTGCATTCATACTGAAACATCTCCTGTTTAGGCACGCAACCCCCACCCACCCACCTCACTCTGAGGAAATCAGTCACCACAGGTGAGCTCTGGCCAAGTATCACGGGAGGAAGGGGGGAGGGTCATCTGATGAACCAGGAGTTCGCAGTAGACTCACAAACTCCCTCTGACACATACAGCTGGTTTATCCTCTGTCTCCGCGTTCATTTCTGACATGGCGGTGACTCTGTTTTCGCTTCACTTGCTGCAACATACGTGAAATTTCCCACATGGAAGGAGTAGCAGCCTGGTTGCGCTTCGCATTCCAGCCACTACCACACCCCTCCTGGCGCTTTCCCGGGCCCACATCCATCATACATTTCATCACAAAATGTTCTAAGGTCAGGGAAGGTGTGCAAGATAACGCTGCAGGTGCCCTCGCCATTCTACTGCATAAAACTAGGTTTCCCAAACCACATTTTATGGCGTCATGTACTGCAGTGCTGCAAAGACTGCCCTGGGAAAATACTGGAATGGTAGAAATTTCCCTTTAATTTTTTTTCCTGTTCACTTTTAGCAAATTTCATTTTATTCATCCAGCAAATAGCCGCCTCCACGCAATGCAGATCACATGACTACTGCGCCCCACTCTTAGGGGACATGCTGCCAGCACTATCTGAAAGATCACTGCTCACTCTGGCTTGGACTTGTGGGAATCCCCCTGCAGGTCCGCTGTCATGAAAAGAAAACCTTAGAGAAATCAAAATTCACTCTTCAGAAATAAGTGTTTTCAGGTGTACAGCATACCACCGCATGAGGACTGGCACAAAGAAACCAGAGGGTGGCAGGCTGACTTTCACAGCTGAGGTCCCAATGAGGTGTAAATGGGTACGATCCAGCAGCTGCCCACACGTGTGGGCATAGTGCCAGTGCAGACACCTCAGACCCATGTGCACACACCCCCAAAGGCCTGCTGGGGGAGAGGACGGGGGCAAAGACTGGAGCATGTCACTAGTATCTGTAGCGTTGTCCCTTCCTGGAAATGTGACTCCCTCCAGCACAGACATGTTTCAGGGAAACAGCATTTCATTTCTCCTTAGTACATAAGAACCATAAAAAACCCAGGCTAGTATTTATGGAATGTAATATATTCAGTGAAAGAAAATCAGTTTTCTCTCCAACATGAAAGTGTACACTTTGTACACTTCACCACTTCTTGTCTTCCTTCCAATGTTCCATTACATTAGTTTAGATGTCACGAAACATCTACAACTCACAACATGCACTGCCTCCCCCCTTTATACACACAGCTCAACTTCTCACGCACACGGTTGCTTTTAATCTGTCTAAAAAACACACAAGCATATACACACATTCGCATGCGCGCGCACACCACACGCCCCCACACACACGCAGGCCAACACACACATCTCCACACACATGTGTGCACACACACACACACACACACACACACAAACACACGTACGCATCTCAAACCCACACACACACACACACACACACACACACACACACACACACACACACACACATTAGAGCTTGTACGTTTCACACTGTGAAATGCCGCATTTCCTCCTTAGCCTTATCATAACACTGACTTCGCCATGCCATGTTTGTTCTCAGTGTTCGCTTAATGCTGACAGCATGAAGACCAGAGGGCAAGTTTGGCAACTGCAGCAAAATGAGCCCCTCCCTGCCCAACAGCCCCTGCTCAACAAAAGAAAGTGACAGGCAAGAAAACACACGAGCACCGACTTTGCTTAAAATCCTATACAGAAACATTACAATAATGGCCAGCTGTCCTGTTTTGGACAGGAAGTGACCCAGCTCACAGTCCCAATAAAACCTGATCGGTGAAGGGAGATCCTCCGTCTTCCATTCTGTCAACAACCTGCTTTTACACGTTAACACCGAACCATCTGCCAAACGTTTTTCACACTAGTCATACAGTCAAACTGTACGTAATTCATTTTTAAGACTTTGGTGCATTACAAAGGGTTGGATTAATATGAAATAGGGGGAAACAAGCTTAGGTACATATGATAAAATGAAGGTTTCTATCCATAAAGGCTGGAAACGGACCACTTCACTAGTGAATCCAAAACAAATTCCTTAAATTTTACAGTGCAATGTGTCTGCAGTAAAAGGCTAATTTTGTATCACAGCAAATGTCTTACACAAAGCGACCCTACATTTATTTATGGTACAGTGTTTCAATTCATGTGACAACCTGGACCAAAGATTTTCCAGCTGTTAGAGGATTTTAGGAACCGCTTGATTGTTGTGGTAGAGAAATGGCTTGAATTCCCGCATTGGGGCTGCTGAAAGGTTTGTGTTACGCTGTTTAAAGAGCAGCACGGTCCCTGCCGTGTCATTCAGACTGCAAGGAGCACCCACAGCATGGGTTTCTAGCGGATCAAGGTCAGGTAACGCACTGCTGTTGGTGAAACGAGAACCGGCGTGGCACCACCGAGGCTGCAGTCAGACTGCGACCTGCGCATGCTACAGCGTTCGGGCGACGCAGTGTTCGCAGGAAATAGCCTGAGCTTTACCGTTTACAGCTTGGGGGCTGACCTCTGCAGTTCTGTTATGTGTAGCTCAGGAGGTTCCCAGGCTGTCCCTGCATAGGGCGAGAGCTTTGGGCCACTGTGCGCATGAGATCTAGCCATTATCTCCTTGACCCAAAACATACGACTGGGACACACATCCTAGACTACAGCACAACATTTCTGGCAGTCAGTGTGAGCCTGTATGTCCCTGACAAAGATGAGCAGGGACTGTTCATGACATGATAACATTATTATGTCAGACTGGTAAATGTATAGTGTGCTTACATATAATGCTATTTAATATATTGACATCATGTATGTAATGTCTAATAATTATTCAGCTTCATTATTTATCTAATGAGCAACACGTCTGGTGCTTCTCTTCACATTGGACCGTATAAAAACGTTAATATCAGCACATACCTCAGTGTATGTAAATCCTATCATCTTGTATACATGTCTAATCATATAAAAAATGCTGACCAGTAATCATTTCATGTTCACTATATTGTTAACTTTATACCATTCATTAAAGTATGTATTACATAAGTTCTTCCACCTTGTTTCAGTGTTGCCTGGGATATTGCAAACTCCTAGCCTCCCGCAAACAAAACTGGGCAATTATATTTGCATAAATATTAATGAATGAATGAATAAATGAATCTTGTAATGATGTCGTGACCTGTACATTAATCAGTACTGCTGTACTTGTTCCATTCAACTAGCAAATTGTTTTATATTAGTCAGTGTTGTTACTGGTTTGCTTTGACAAGAAATACTATAATATAAGCCTGGTAAATACCAGAATTAGTAAATACCATGTTACCACACTTTAAATCTGCGTCCAAACATCCTGAAGTATCCTGATGATGAGACAAAAGAGGATGGTAATAAAATGTGTGCTACGATAAATCAGTGGCCATGACGTACAAGCACTTATTAAGCATGTTCACAGAATATTGTGCTGTGATCTTCACAGTGATAAAAAAAGAACCAGGCTTGTTTCAAGAAGGTAGCAGATTTAAGCCCAGTGCATGTGCGGGCTGCTGCAACCTTAAGAGCACTTCCATAAATCTGGCTTTCTCTTTGTAAACATGCAGCTACACAAACATCTGCGCTAATGGCATGAGCAGGTTTGGAAAGCCAGTAGAGTCTGCTCTCGTTTCATTAAACGCGCATGTGAGAAGCAATAAAGCCACGGTGACTACACACACATACTCAATTCTCCTTTAAAAAGAAAAGCTTTATCGGAAGCAAGCAAGATGTGGGCTGTTGTCCAAATTAAATGGTGCCCCTTCAGATAAATGCTTTTTACAATTTCTCATTCATGCCAATTTTGTGCTTGAAATGCACACAGTGGGCTTATATATAAAATTGGTTGTTAATATTATTTATTGTACTCACTACTAACTAACAAGCAAGAGGCTATTTGAGGCATGTGTTTTATGGACAAAAACCCACAAGTGTCAGAGTGCGTTTCTCTGTGCATAGCCAGCATGGTTACATACTGCATACCTGCGGTTTTCAGCACTTGGTTATATTTCCTAATGCGCAATTTATTGGGCTGCGGCTGACAACTCGGTTTTGGCATATAGCAAAACTGATTAGTCCTTATCATTTTTATTTGTTTTCTTTACTCTATTAAATTTTGATTTAGGAAAAATGTTTGTGAACATTACTTTTAATGTGATATGCATAAAATAGGCATTTTAGTGAAAAAATGCATTTCGAAACTTTCACAGCTACTGTTCTTATTATGGGCTGCACAAGCACTAACAGTTCTTACATTTACAGTGCCACCACAATTAAAAGCTTCGGCCCCTGCCTGTGAAGAAGAAACATACTCTGGTGCTCCTTCTGGTTCTGAAATAAAAAAAAAATCTTTTGGATATTGAGAGAAAATCAAATGGTGAACCGACAGTCATGAATTGAACCATACCGTTAGCCGAGTGCATCGTTACAACCCACATATTAACAAACAAAAATTCTAAACATCTTGATAAAGCCAGAAAAATGTAGTAGTCACAGAACAAACAGTATGAAGTTGGCTTCACAAGAGTAACCAGCTCTTATGGTAGAATAGAAAATATAATACAGTCTCAGGAAAAATGGTATCAAGGGCAGCATTATCAAGACAGTATCAAGTACAAATAAATGTCCCCAAAAGATAAGTAAACAAACACATCCAAATTACATTTCGTCAGGGACCAGCAAGATGTGAATTCTGTCCAAGTGGTGTAATCTATGTTATGAAACATGTGAAATGTTGCATTGATAAGTTAGGTTAGTTACAGGTCTGCTGGCCATCACATTCTCAACAGCTACAGGTGTGTTAACAGAGTAGCAACAAGTTCAGCTTGTTATGTTGCCCTTCATGACATCCAGACGTTCTTATGTGTCTTTTAAATGCATTATATTATTTCCTACTTGTTATTTAAATACTAACATTTCAATGAAAAAAAAATGCCAAAAGCATTTAATCATTAAACCCCGTGCCAACACAAAACATGTAATCAAATCTGAAACTGTGTATTAATGTGAAACTGCAAAAGATGTATAAACGTTCTGAACGCAGCGATGCAAAACTGATAAAGACTTTAAGAGAAACAGCCAAATGCTATATAACTGCAACACGAGGTAAATTTGCAGCAGTTAACACCTGTATAAATTCATCATCATACAATCATGATGCAGCCAAAGCTTACATAACCATGATATGATATAAGCATGAAACAGGTAGAGATGAAATATACTGAGAGCAGTGGGGTGATGTATTGGTACAGGCTGAAAGTAATGCCAGGCAGCCATCGAGTCCAGGAGAGCAGCCTGAGCTAGTCTCCTGCAATTACACTGTCAGTCAAACCTCTGTCATTTGCTGACTATCACTAGGAGCCCATGCCAGCTGATGAAAGAAAAATTAAGTCTGGCGAAAATGTCTATTTAACTGAGAAACGAGGAATGTTGAAAGACAAAAAAGAATATGTAAACTTGTGTAAAAGCCACCATGTCATGTGTTACAAGGCTACAGGAATTTAGTGATGCGTTGAGACCTTCTGGGAATCCTGTATGTGCTATAAGAAACCCTGTGATGTGTAATAAAGTCCCAGCAACGCAGTAGTGTGTAAAACACTTCCAGGAATGCAGTAAAGTGTAAGAAAGGTCCAGAAATGCAGTGAGGCATAGCAAAGTTCCAGCAATGAAGAAAGGTGTAGTAAACTTCCACTAATGCAGTAATGTACAATAAACGTCCAGCAAAGCCAAGTGATGTTATAAACTTGCTGTATTACAATAATGTGTAATAAACACTTCACAGCATTGCTGATGTGTAAAGAATTTCCACCAATACTGTCATATGTTAGAAACTTCCAGCAATACTACGGTGTGTTATCCCCTTAAAATTCAGTGGTTGTTAAAGACCACACTGGCTCAATATATTTATTAACATATTATTTATTATTAATATAATGATTAATTTATTATCATTTACTATAGCAATTTGGAGGAGCAGAACACAATTAATTTAAAAATTATTTTATTCTTTTTAAATACTATGTAATAGACTTAATGACAGTTTAGTCAAAAATATGCAGATGAAACAACAAAATGTTTATTATCATTATTGTAAATGTATAAAACTTGTGTAGTACAACAGTCCAATACAATCCCCCCCCTCCACACACACACACACACACACACACACACACAATGTTAACATGTTCATTTTACTTGTTTCCGTCTCAGATTATGAAAAAGCCTTTTCATGTTTCCTCTAACAAAGTGGCCAGATTAGTATGGTGTAACAGCAGACCACTTTCTTTGTTGGTACAACAAACTGTGAGATCAGGAGACCAGAGTTCAGGGACAAGAGAAAACCAGTCATTAAACGCATCTTTTCACTTTGGGGGAAATGAACCTCCAGTGACTACAGCGTTTCTCTCTGAGACATGCAGCCTTCTCCTCTGGGCAACTGCAGAACATCCGCAGAGCAGCATTTCAGCATTTTGAGAAGTCTGTTACATTTTCAATATCACACAGTGTTGTAATAAAAACATTCAAAGCAAATGGCTTTGAAAATAGTAAAATAAAAAAAATAACAACATGGTATGTTATAATAAGCATCACTTGTTTTATATATATAATTGCCCGATTTTTTTCTTCACCACTGAACAATTCCAATAAATGAAAGAAATTTCCATTTCAGCATGAGGAAAAAAAAAGTCTAACATGACCGTTTTCCAAGTTGTACGTCTCTGTAGATGTCGCTGCCTGGCAAACTACAAAATATAAACGCAAAATGAAAACACATGCTTTTAATATCAAATACAGCCGGGGAGCACGTTTCTCTACCTTCCTATCTTAGCCCGGGAGTCCCTTATCGTTAACCCAGTGAGTCTGCTCGTTAACTGACCGAGTCGCTGATCGTTAACCGAGCGAGTCACATCATTTAACGAGTGTCTGATCATTAATTGAGTGACAGTCTGATCTTGAGGATTCAAAATCCATACTCTAGTGAGGCCCTGACTGTTTACTGTGTGAGTTCATGATTGTTGATTGACGTCTGTAAGGTAAGTACCAGGTTATTGGCCTTTCACATTTTCTCTAGTTTTTTACTCCCATATCATTCCACACTTCACAAAAAAGGTACAACAGCAATGTCCAGTGGATCGTACACCGCAGACCAGTAAGCCCTGTAATTGCCTCACTGGGCCTTTTCCACCATTTACTTTTCCATAACTGTCTTCCTGTCTCTGCTGCTCTTTTTAAATTATGTAATATATTCTAAATTAATGTTATTGTTAATGTTATGTATATCTGACTAAATGATTACTTTGTTTAAAAAGGTCAGTTTGACATACCATTAAAGCAGTGTTATAAATATGGGCACATGTTTTGAAATCAATAACAAAAATAGCACTACCCTTGAAATAACAAAAAATCATAAAAACCAATGTAATTATTACTGTTGTTTATGTTTTAATAATCATATTTTATATATGTGTGAATTAATATATTAGCCTGACCGCTACATTTTCCACATATTCATCTGAGGGAAAAAAAAACACTTTATTGAATAACTTTCACAGTACACATTTTTAAGGATTTAAGTATTTTAAGCACTGCATACAACTGACAAAAGAGTGTGTGTGACTTGGAAACACCTGGAGCGTCTCTGTTGTGGGCCCTTTTTATGGCCCCTGAATACTGTGTTTCTCCAGCATTCAAGAGGAGGTGTAGGGCTCCGACCACACAAACAGGGACCCGAATTCACACGCAGAGGGCCAGTTCAACCAGTCCTCCCATTACGCTAACCCGCTCATAGCTGGAACCCGACAAGCAGGGCTTACTGAGTCAGAGGCAGGCGACGACCTCTGAGGTGCAGCCAACACCTCCAGCCCAACGGCAATATTATAAAAACGATAAAGGGAAGTGAGTAAAGGAAAAGGTCTGGAGAGAGAACGGACAACTCTGACAAGTTGTCACCCATGTCACCGCTGAGGCTCAGGTGAGTCCATGCGACTCGATCAGAAATATGCACAAACCAACCCCCCCCCCCCGCTTGTTTATACAACCGCAGAAGGAACGGTCAAATTCGTAATTGCGAAACCTCAAAGCAGTAAAAAAATATATAAAATAAGTGTCACGGCTACAGCTGAAACCCACTTCAAAAGCCCTCTGCGTTTCATCAGTACCCCGCATTATCCCGTCTCTCGCTTGCACGCAAAGACACACTAATAGGCAATTACATCTCTGCCCAACAACACCAGATCTGCAGCTACTTGTTCCTGAGATTAAGCCCTCTGTATGACAACAGACAGCAAGCTTTAACAAGATGAGCTGATGCATTCTTCTATTCGCTCTGCACCCTGGATGACTTTTTATTTATATATTTATTTATCTAATTTATTTATTTAATTTTACCTTCTGTGGGATCCTTGTCATCTTTCTTTTCGGTCTTTCGCATCTTCTTTTTCCCCTTCCTTTCCTTCTTTTTGCCCTCCGACATGCTGCTTGTATAAAGTGTAATCCCACCAACAGGTAATCCTGGGAACTGTGTGGTAGACTGTGTCAGGCTCTCTGAACTTGACTCAATATTGTTCTTCTATATAGTACAACCCTCATCTCTCTCAGTTGGGATACACCTACTTAGAGAGAGAGTGGTTGGGGGGGAGGTGTGGGGGACACAGAGGCATTTCCCATTACTGTCAGACGTTTAACTGTTTGCTGCCTAGAGTTGATTTCTTCAGTGTCCCACACACCCCCATCCCCAACCAGCCAACCCTCCCCACTCCACCAACCCCAACGTACAGTTTGCGCGGGTCAGAGCCAGGAAGGACCAGCCGTGCGTACAAGGCCGGCAGCGGCTTTGCACCCTGGGGAGTGGAGATTAGTGGCCGTGTAGCACCACGTCTCCAGCAACCCGACCCTGACCCAACAAGCCTGAGTTTTCCCAGCTGGACAGCGAGCGCACGCTGCTGTAAAGGGAACGGCGGGGCGCTAAGATCAGGGCAGCCCCTAACCCACACTTAACGCAACAAGCCGCGCGCTTCAAAACGGTTTCTCCTCAATGGAACGCTCTGCCTGAGACGAAAAAGCACATCTGATGGAGCAACCCATTTCGAGGGTCTGTACAGTCACACGTGTTTTACGTACTTCAGCTGCAAAACTGCACCTAAATAAAGGCTACCCTCAGCTTCACCACTCCAATAATTTCCTTTTTAAACTGACACACAGTTTAGCACGCAAGCTTGCCAGGAGGCTCCTCCCTCTCTCCCTCTCTCTCCTTTTCCTCTGTCTCTCCCACCCTCCAGTGCAGGCGAGTCCCGGCCTGTCCTTGATGCAAAGCCCGATTGTACCTTGCCTCTCCTGCTGCTGCCGCCTTCCTCCTCACTGGGAGTTTGCACATGGGGGTGTGAGGGGGGCTGGCGCTCCAACGCCGATGCCCTTTTGTCACATTGACCATGCACCACACCCCAAAACCATGGCGCAAAGAGGTAATTGGCATTTTGTTTCCGTGACTACCTCACCCCCCCCCCCCCCAACACCCTCCCCCTCCCAGCAGTCTTGTGTCAATCTGCTACCTGAGATAAAGGAGAGACACACAGCCTGAAGGACATAGCGGTGGGTTCAGAGCATCAGACAGGGAACCCTGTGCATCTTTTGTGGGGACCTCAGACAGCCTGGCTTCATTCCGCTCTGTTGGAAACTCCTTAGTAAGAGTGAGATTTGCCAATCGGCAGGTGATGACCAGGCGGAACACAAATGTCTCAGACACAGTGAAGTGGCTTCGCACACTGAAGACAACTCCACAGATAAAATCTTCCAACTCGAGAACACTGGCTGGACAGTGCAGAGATTTACTGTTGTTGTGCTAACGAAGGTGGCTTAATAAACCTAGCTTTTAGCCTGCCATGGTTTTTTAAAAACTCTTTTTAAATGAAGGCTTTTGCATATTTTATATAACACTCTAATTTTGCTGCTAGCTAAGTTCCACACAGCATAGATTTTTGGCAGTAACACAATTTGTTTTAGAATCTTGAAAATGCAAGACAAAAGACTGAAACGTGTTCGAGGACAACCCTAGCATGCATTATCCAAGATAACAATGAACAATCTGTTTAAGACATATAGAAAATATACTGAAAGTATACAATTAGAATTCAGAGCAGCTGTCCTATCATGTACAGTTCGGTTCTAGGAAAAAAAAGTTGCTTCATCATATGAGTTCTGACTGAACCACAGATTGTTAAAGAAAGTACTGCCAACATAATTTCAGATGGAAAATTACTTTATCCTAAAGCAAAAATGCAACTGGCTGACAATGTCGGTGCATGTGAAGTACTGTAAACAGTAGCAAACTTTACAGATTATGCAGGATTTTGTTACTGGAGAGCAGTGTGAACTTTCATGGGAGCTAATTTCACCCTGCCCTGCTACGGCTCTGCAAGAACATTGTTAACTTCCAACATGTGCCTCAGAGGGGACGGGCTAATTGATGACCTCACCATAAACCCCTGTGTCCTCATTAAACTGACTGCTCCTTAAGCCCACAAGACAGAGTCATATGTCCCACAAAACCGGACCAACGGTCCAAGAACATGCAAGCGCAGCTGTACTACTGACGGACAACCTGTTTCGCTCTGTTTCCCAAGAGCACACATGTGCTTAACGGTAATTAGGTAACCAAATTCCAGTACAGCAGGCTGCAAAAATGTCCTGCGACCAGCTTCCTTCACACGGATTCCAATGGTAAATGTGTTTTAAAAATGCGTTTATTGATCAAACTTTGATATTTGTCATTTTAGTCCTTTGAATTTACAGAAAAAAGAAACCAAAGAGAAATCAGCTATACAGGAATGAGCCTCCAGCTGTATATCGGCCGTTGCCAGGTAGATACGCCGTTTCATAGTCAGTATTTACTGCAGATGAATGTAGGACACTTCTACAAACTAAAATTGTCATATAGCCACCTTCTTCTGGGCTGCTGAAGCGAAAACAGAAAATATTTTTCACCCTGAAACCTCAGGATCCAACATAAACTGAACCAACAGAGTTATAAATAATGTTTGCCACATGCATTGCATGTACTGATATAGTCACCTAAAACACAGAGAAAACCCATCTTCCCCAACTGTCAGTCATATGACTCCATCATCATAGGGCCAGACAGGCCCAAGTCCACAGAGGTTCTGCAGCACAACTGTCATCAACAGACAGCGTGGACCTCTCTCAGGGTGATACTGAAAAATAGAGCTCATGACAGCATGGTCACTGCTACAGATTTAGGGCCCCATGATGTGTTAGATGTTATGTTACAATACTAAGCAATGTTCTCATTTTTGCAGGCCCCTGTCACTCACGGGCCCTTGGAACCTTCCTGTGTTTCCACCCCCGTACAGCAGTTGTGGCACACTCAGTAGTGTCCACTGTCCTGTCGTAGGAGAACAGGGATGATCGTGATCACCGATGCTGAGAAACTCCAGGTCAGGAGTTTAAACACATGTCAAAGCACTGCTGGCACTGCACAGCACTGGCAGTGAGAAGAGTTTACAATATTCAGTGCATAATACATAGAGCTATAAATCCTCTTAAGAAACCCAGATAAGGGAGCAATCCTAAAGAGGCATCAAAAGAAAACAGAGGAACAGGGGGCTGACCCGATGTTCATTATCTCAGTCCACAGTATTTATGCATTCTCAGCTAACTGTAGGCTCCTAAGCAAAGAGAAATCAGAAACGGTCCCTGTCACCCCTCAGCTGCACCCAGTGTTTTCAATCCTTCCTACCCCTTTCATATCTAAGGGAGTTTCCCTCTCCAGAAAAATTACTTCTCTTTCCTTTTTCCTCTCAACCCAGGTCACTGGAAAACCTGTTACAACCTCAAGGAGCATGAATTCTTTTCACTGAATGAAGAATATGGAAAAAAAGTTGTACCACGCAAAGATTAAACTTGTTTCTGACAGAGAATGTATGCATGACTAACCACCCATGTAGGTACCGGGGGCCTCCTTGGGTACTCCCGGCACAGTCATGTAGGGGCGTGGGAGTCAGGCCCTGACAGGTCGGGCAGCTCCCAGCAGGCCGTGGGGCACACGGCATTCAAAGTCCCACTGGTATGGAAAGCTGCATGGACCCTGTGGGCCCAGAGTGCTCCATCTATCATCTCCTGAACAACTCCACCCCCCACCATCAAACCAGTCACCCCTGCCTGTGCTGGACGGATGTGTCGTCTGTCAGCGGTCGCGCCCCGGAACCGGGGGGGGGGGAGTAAAGGGCAGTATGTGAGGGAGGGGGCCCTCCTCCCCCGTACAAGGAACAAGAACTAACTTGTGGACCCTGCTTACCATCTCCTTTCCGCCCCCCTGCTTGAGCTCGTGACTTGTGGTTCCTCCATGCCTTACACTGGTGTGTAAATGTGTGTAGGTGCAGGCGAGCTTGTTTGTGTTTCATGTTAAACAATCCATTCTCATAACACTCCAGCCTTAAAACTTGTATGTGCCATTTATTTTAAAATAAAACTTGCAAATGGGTAATATCTGTCATACATCAGAATCATATCCACTGCCAAATTCTGGATGCTATTTTGTACCACACTGAATATCCAATTACATAAATAACTGCAGAGATCATTTTCATAATTTCTTAAACATGCTCCATGCTTTGACTGATGTGGATTTTATACAGGGAAGGTTTACATTACGTTTTGGATCTGATGTGAGCCTGAGACTATTCCAGGTTGACTCTCTGACAGAGGAGGGGGGAAAGTGCCTTTCCCCTACAGAGCCTGTCAGTCTGGCTCATCGTCACCTACAAAGCAGATGGACAGAAGACAGTCAAATTGGAGCAGGGAGGCACAAACAGCTCCCAGCTGCATCTTGGTGCTGAGCTGGAGAGCCTGCAGCATGAGCAGGACCCTTTCTGGGGGATTCAGTCTTGTCACCCTGGGGGGCCGTTCTCCTTCACAAGACAAATTTAAAAGGCTTGGGGGTGGGTGGTGTGTGTGTGTGTATGTCTGTGTGTGGTGGGGGGGGGTGTTGATTAGAACATCTGGGCATACCTGCAGAGCACTGAAACCACCAGCGTCTTGCTGCTCTTGGCCGACAGCTACGGGTACAGTTGCCATGGAGAGCCGCAAAAATGTAACAAAACTGCAATCACCTGCAAGTACTGTTCCCACATTACAGCGGCGGCGTGAACACTCTCAGCGGGCAGAAGTCACAGCTGGGGCTCCCCACGGAGTAGCAGGCTGGGGTAAGCAGTTGTCCTCGGGAGGGCCACTGAACGAGCCGATGTGAAGGGTGGGGGGGGGGGCACAAAGCAGAAGGTGCGCTACTTTTTACTCTGCTCTCAGGGAGGATCCTGTCTCAGAGAGACATTTCCCTTCTCCTCTAAAGAGCAGCAGGGGGTGATCATGTACAAAAGCTTTGTAGGTTGCAAGTTCAAATCCCACAAGGTGCCCTCTGAAACAAAATAATACCAAGCTCTATAAGTGAATATATATAAAACATCTGTTGTTTCCAAGGACTGCATTATGTGATATAAACATAAACAGAGAACATTCCTGTAGCCAAGGTTGACACAGAAATTTTTTAGTGTAGAAACGAAGACTTATCCATTTCATTCCCCCAAATGCATGGTTATAAGTCTGTTTCTGTGTCTGCCTAGGCCAGAGGGCCCCTTCTCACTACTCCAAAAAAAGTGGGGGGGGGGGTTCAGACCTCTAAATCAGAGCTGCAGCTTCAGAGACTGTATACTGCTCTCCACCACCTGCACAGCATCACAAGTATGATCTTTCCGAGTGACGCTGCAAAAAAAAAAAAAAGAAAAAAGGCTGGAGTTTATTCTCACAGCTTAATGGTTTTTAAACGCCCCAACATACTGTTTAGCCATGCTTGCTTTTCCTGGGGGAGAGGGGGCGAGAGCTCCCTGTCACCTGTTAAGGACTTCCAGTTCACTCTGAAGTGGGGGAATGGGTGCGCTTGGCAGGGGGAAAGAAGAATAGTTGACAGAGGAAGAAAGTTTGGATTCAAAAGAAAAGCAGGCAGTGCTATGCCTTTAATAGCGTGCCGTAGAAAGATAAGCAACAGTCACACGTGTTCCAGTTGGCGTTCCGAAAGTATTAGAAACATAACTCTTGATGATCCATTTTAATTTGTCCTAAGGCATTTACAAGTTCAGAAATGACTCCAATGTTGCTTACACCATTTTGCCAACATTCTCCAATGTAAATAGCAACCGATACACCGCCTCCTTTTCCTTTTCCAGACAGACATAAACTCTGTGGCAGAAACTCCAATCATACATGACCTTAATAATCTACCAAAACATCACACCAGCAAAGGTAACTGAACCCTCTGAACTGATGGAGTTGCCACAGGGTTTTCTTAATCGTATAACCCTGCACGCTTATGTGACTATAAATAAATATCGATTTGATTATGTTTTTCCAATTGAGGCACATTCCGTGAGTCAATGTTACCTATTTGCCAATCACCAGGATACCGCACAAGTGGAGTTGTCCTTTCTCATGTTTTGTTTTCCACAGAATTTGCCCACACCCTAATATTCCTGCTTTGGTGCATGTACAATGTTCATGAAGCAGTGCAGAGCAGACCTGGGAACACCTGCGTTTGCCCACAGAGTGTAAACAACCCACTACATCAGGCTGCCTGAGCCGTACCCTCTGTGGAGAGGCACGGGTCTGGGGATGCTCCCAAAGGCCCCCTACCACAACGCCCCCCAGAGGGCTGTGCGGTATCGGCTCACAGTCACCTACTCTGGGTGTGCAATGTCACATACTCTGGGTGTGCAGTGTTGGAACAATAAATAAGCACAAATCCATGTGATATGCAGAAGCAGACAGACTTTACAGAGGACTGCATGCTATCCACTGAGTGTGACAACAACTGTGTGGACCATGACTATATAGGGACTAAGGGGAAAAGTGAAACAAATGTAGGAAAAACAGTTCTTATTGTGGTTAGAGCTGTGTGTCATTTCTGCAGAACACAGCTGTCTCCATGGAAACCACAGTGAAGGCGAGAGGATAGAAAGAGTGTGAGAGAGAAAGAGACAGACAGAGAGAGAGAGAGAGAGAGAGAGAGAGAGAGAGCACGAGCGAGAGTGAGACAGAGACAGAGACCGAGGGAGAGCACAGCCAAGCAGAACTGTGGCTATTTCGGCTCTGCTCTCCCACATCCAAACACAGATGTCTGACAGGAAGTCAGCCCTCGGTCTGTTGGGAAGCATTCCCTGGTGCTGTGGACTAGACCAGTCAGCTTTGCTGATGAACTCCTTCATTGAGCACACTCAAAGTCCAAGGCACGGCACTATCGCCTCTGTGTTACAGGCAGAGTGCTAAACAGCCTCCCAATAAAACTGCTTCTGACACACAAAAAGACACTGATCAGGGTGATGGAGAAAAGACTGCAATCCACAATGGACAAAATCCCAGAAGGCGTGCAAAATAAGACATGGTTCCTTTTGAGGAAAACAAAATACAAAGGAATAAGTACGCCTGAGACAATATCAAAAAACAAGAACAAACACTGAGAAAATAATGCATTTCATCTGAGCCCCTCTCTTAGTTTCTGCACCCTCTTACTTCCACTGGCTTTCCTCTTCACAAGTAGTCATTCAATTTTATCTATGACAAGCAAGGAGTTAAAAAAAAAAGGCCAGCTGAGGATCAGTGATAAGGACGTTGTGTAGGACTGAGCCTATTATCAGCAGAAACTCTGAACCAAAGGTCTTAATGCGAGCTCACCCCGAATGCACGCACACATGTTCACTGTGCTTGCATGGATTTTAGCCGCTATGCAGAGGGGCGGGGGAAGAGGGCTGTTACTTTTAAATTCAGAAATGCGAATTCCCTTTTGTCTGACCTGCTGTTTGCATGTTCCAACATTTATCATCTCTTGCTCAGTACAAGAATGCAAAGCACTCATTTACAGACAGTGATTTGGCTTCACGGAGCCCTATACCAGACGACCGTTCACACGTGTTCTGATCGGCCACGCTGCTCACAAACCGTCCCTCCTCTGCAAAACAGAGAAAGGATTACTGACTTCAGATAAGATTCTACAGTACTGTTAAGCTGTGGAATAGCCTTAAGGTCAGAGGAACTTCAAGATATAATTTATAAATTCCCACGCCACCATCTCAGCCATTTCTGTCAAACACCAACTGAACACGAGCATTTCAACAAATTTTTTCAAAGCTTTTTTTTTTTTTACCATTTATGATAACTTTCAACGCAAACAGACATTAGTTTGTAGATTTTACATTTCAAAAAATAAAGATTAATTGTGTTTTATGAGTTTTGACCTACAGAGGTTAGTGGTCATATCTAGGCTCCAATTCATAAAGAAGGAAATTTAAAAAATTAATAGAGCAAAAGAAACACAAAGACTTAATTGTGATTTACTTAGAAGTAATCTAGTTGCATAAAAACTTTCTATGGTACAGAAGATGTAAATATATCAGTCTTAATGCGTACGGCTCAAAGGTATGTCTTAGAAAACTACCCTTTCAGCCTTTAGAAAGCATCACGTCTAACAGTCAAAATCACTGTAGGCAGGTTTGATACTTGTGAGCTTCAATTCAATGTATTAGATCATCCCTAAAGCCAAACTCAACGATTCCACACAACAATCTAAAACAAAGTAATCCCTTCCTCGGGGCACATTCTGTGTACACAGCCAAAATTGCGTGACGTGCCAAAAGAAAACACCGTTCTGAAGCAGATCCGCCACTCTGCCCTTGTTTTCTCTTGTAGTGTGGAGCGGGGTCGACTCTCAGGCATTGGCAAGCAGTGCCAATGTCTCCTAGCTCTCAGCGCCTACAAGGCGTTGCTCGTGGTCCGAGCCCTGCCGCTCTTGCCCTGTTCTCGCTCCCTCCTGGTTGCTTTCTTTGCCCCTGCTGCCCGCCCGCTCCAAGCCCTCCAAAAACAACACTGGCCCACCGGACATCCTCAGGACACCCAAAACAGCTCTTCTACGACACCCTTCTCAGCTTTCTTCTCCAAGCAGCGGCTGTGGGCACAGGCACGTCGCCCCTTGACCAGGGTATAGTGTGTTGACACCAGAGTGTGGTGTGTACCTGCAGTCCTCCTCCAGTCTCACTGGCGCTCAACTTAAATGTGGTATGCTGTTATACACTCACTGCATTTGCCACTCTGACACCATTACAAATTCTAAAATGCATTTTACGTTTATCTCTTAAGTCACTTTTATGTCCTCTATGCCATTTGTTACATTAGTAGCAGTATTTGTAATGCATAACTGACATTGTTTTTTTATGTAAACTGTTCTGAGAATTCCACTGTGAAGTACCTGAGTGTGAAGGTCCTAATAACCAGCCATATGAGTGAGTGACAATGCCGTGCCCCAGGGTTACTGGCTGGGCACCAGCACAAGTGTTTAATGAGCTGAGGCCTGGGGCAGCTCTCCCGCTCCTCCCCTCACCATCCAGGCAAGCAGAGCGAGGAGATCTGTCCCTCTCCATCTGTCTGACACGGCTTAAAGGATCCCCCCATCCCCCATCCTGTCCCCTCAAAGGGAGACTCCCATCTCCCCCTCTTGGAACTGGGCTGCTAGAAGGAGGTTCAAAGGACCACAAACAGCTAAAAGCATTTGCTGGGTTTGAGACTCCAAGCTAAAGGGACCCCAAGATTCCACCGATGGATGATTCTTACACATACTCTGGAATCTGACCATGTCAGAACACGATGCGTAGGAAAAACCGACCTCATGTGTTTATGCTCAAGAAAGTGCACCTTCATGATGTTAAACGTAGTTTATCAGTGTCATTTCAATAGCTGTCAAAGTAGAGGAAGGCAGTGAACATAGCTGTTTAACAGTGGTGCACTACAATTCTACATGCTTTAATTCAAATGTATACACAAAAATGTTGCAGAGATCTAATAAATCTAATGGAAAATTACTCCAATATGACGTACCCGAATCTAAATAAAACATTTAAAAAACAATACATTGGCAGAAATGTAACAGTGTAAAATTTTTTGTTTCCATTCATATTATCCTCTATGATGTGGACATTAAGCAGTCCCAAATTTAACTGTAATCTAAATGGCCAACAGGAACAAACCTTGTTTTACTACAAAGAAAAATGTAAGGTAACGCTGTGATCCTTCAGGTGAGGCACACATTTCATTTGGTAAGCACCCTGCAGTTTCCTGCTGACCTCATGAGCTCACTGACTCACTATCCAGAACCATTTAGTCCCATATGGTGTCGCAGCGAGTCCGGGCCTGCCCGAGAAGGACAGGAGTCAAAGCAGGGACTGGAGCTGCCAAGGGCCCGTTCACAAAGAGGGACAGAGACATATGGGTGTGTGGGACCTGTGCCTCGCTGGAACTGCAAAAGGGTGTCAGGCTTTGCAGTACAGCGGTCCCACGCCTATGGGTGACAACACCAACCCCCCCACGAGCTCCGCAAACAGCAAAAATAACATCTGGAAGCTCGGATGGAACACACCCCCGCAACTTCTTATTCATCCTTCAAAAACGTGCACGAGGACCCGGCTTTCCATCTGATCTCGGCAGGCGCGGCCCCCGCCGCGGCGGGGGGGGGGGGGGGGGGGGGGGGGGGGGGGGGGGGTGGCCGGGGGGGGCCGGGGGGGGGGGGGGGGG
>JABJVR010000002.1:4816058-4843276 GCA_025773905.1 Chitala chitala | reverse complement strand
AAAAAAAATATATATATATATATATATATATATATATATATACACATATAAATAATATATATCTTTTACATATAAAGTCCAAAATGTCAGCCAGTAATTAAGCCACTTGCCCTGGAAAAACAATGACAGTATATAGCACACTTGGGCCTTACCCTAGGTCATTTATATATGCCTGCACAAACATTATTTGATTAGCAAATACTTTTAGCAGAGGAAGACTAAGCACCCAGAGTCTAATAAGAGGAGCTCTACTGCCACGAAGGATTTAACACTACAGGGAAGAAAAACATTTTATTGCCCTATATTGTAACAAATAGCACCTGCCACAATGTAATACATGCTGAAAAGAGATGGCCCTGATTCATATCCCATTCCATATGAAAACCTCATCAGTTTACGCTTTATTAAGTTGTATAAAGTTCTCACCAACCACAGGTATTAATGTCTCGTTCACATGACTTTCACACAAAGCAACTTCCACATAAAAAGTGTTAAAATGAACAGCCTGCTCGTTAAAGTTTAAAAATCATGTTTGTGCTGCATATAGCTTGATTTTAACACCTGAAGAAGACAATGACAATACTGATTAAGAGACACGTAACACAAATATCACTACTTTGTCCATTATACTTGCACTTGTAATTTTTAATGTGGGCCTAATTTTTACAAGGCTTTGATAATAAAAGCGGAGACCTTTAGGTTGTGAAGTCTTCGGTGGAGTCACAGTGTTCGCAGCCAAAACACACACTTGCTATATTTCTTCAATCAAGTGGGGAATTCCTAACCCCAGAAATTCTTTAGACTCCACAAACTCAGGGGCGGCCTTAGCACATTCATGCTGAGTATTTCCACGCGTTCATTGTTTCACTTCTGCAAGGCCGTCATTGGCTGTACAGTACAATATGCCAAGCCCCGAAGTCTAGAAGAATCCCATAAAGATCCGTCCTGATGCTGTACTGGCCTAGCGAACCGAAGCACATCGATGGCAGCGCCTGGCAATGATAATTACTATCATCTTCAGAATTGACTTTTGTCAATTTACGTCATCTTAAATGGGATGTTAACGAAGTCATATTACCCCATAAAATAAGAAAGTGCCACTTCAGCGTGGCCTTGGTACATTTCTCTATACAGCACACACAGATCTGAAGCCACGTAGGTACGGTGTGTATACGATGTAAAAATTGTTGAGCTACAATGGGTGATCTTATTAACAGTAATGAAAGTGTGCATTATCTGAGAAGCACTAAAGAGAAACAGCTGGCCCAGAACAACTTTCCTCACTCATTCTTTTTGGACCCTCACGTCTCAAAGGCTTTTAAAAGGAATCCCTAACTCAAACGGCTGTCAGAATGACACCTACTACCCTGCAGCACATGTGTAAGCTTCAGAATAGATCCCCCAGTGACAATGTCTGCTGGTTATTACTGTGTCCCCCAGCAGGCATTAGCCTTGGCGTAGATAGGCACTCGTTCCTCCCTTGACGCAGTCTGCTGCAGTCTCGCCCCTCTATGACAGATGTACAGGTCTGTCGCCATCCATCTGTCCTGGTATTCTGCAGGTGCCCTTGCTCACAGCCCCACCTGTCTATTTCTACCTGTCCGTTCCAATCTCCTGACTGCCAGGTCACATTTAGCCTGCGCTAAGAGCACCTGTTCCAGATGTTCACCTTTCTGAAGCCAGGACTATAGCCCTGCAGTGGCTCTTTGTGCTGGGCTGGTGACAGGTTCATGCACACCAAAAGCTCTGATATAAGCATTTAGAGTTAACTGAAGATTAATGTACAAATCGCACAGCTAATGGCATTAAAGCAAAGGGAAACAGGTTAATTAGGTAATCATCATGTTTAGAAATATGGGCTGTTCTAAGAGGGAAATAGAATCAATTTAATATCACTTCTGGAGAAAAAACAACAAAGCATGTTACATTAATAATTACTATTCTAATAGTCATATTCATGCAAAATTAAATGTGCTTGTTCAGCATCTGTGCAGGGACAAATTATATCACTGAACGTTTGTTCATTTGAATGTTCAAACTTGATTATCTGTATGGACATGCAGAGAAACCAGTGCCCCTGAGTAATAATATTTATTATATGCATTTGACATTAAATAGAAAAAACATCAATCTATACGTGCATTTTCTATCACGCTGAATGCTGTGCGCACTCATATGGTACAATTTAAAGAGTAATACTAATCAATAACAAAAATGCTGTTGAAATCAGTTCTAAGCACTGATGCCACTTATAAAAACTGAACCGATCAAGAACAGATCCTGTGACATGGACTATGTTTGGTCTTTGCATACAGGATATGCATGTTAATACATTCCTACAAATATACAGACAGGAACATAAAAGGCATAATAGAAAATCAGCATTATAGTTATTTGTGAAAAAAGCCATAGTGAATAAATTTTTACTCTACTGAACAGCAGTGTAATAAATGCTTTGAAAGCAGCAATCCACATCAAGGCCGTGTTTCGTGACCTGTTTCCAGTGCCACACCATGATCACTGAACCCCAAACACCAATAGCATCAAAAAACTCTGTTTTGTACAAATCTATCTCCAATCTGCAATTTTTACATCTATAGACTGTGCCTTTCCAGATGTGTTTGCTGATTGTATTCTTTCAAAAGGGTTCACAGAGAAACATTCAGGTTCTCCCAAATTAATAAAAACGGGGGAATTCTTTTTGACAAAAGCCAGTACAGAGAACTAAAGTGAAATTCTACACTGGCCTCTTAATACTCCACATACAGTATACTAACAGGCGTTTTTGCTCCCGTTCGCTTTGAATAATGGATAATTAGCATTCAGGTGTCTACAATTACCCTTAACACAAAAGCATTTCAGGTAAACAAGCATGTGTAGGGAGAGCACTAACTTGCAGGTAGCTGGTAAATTCATAGTGACTAAAGCAGCTATTTATATTTGGCAGGCTAAGGCACTGCACAAAGGTCATTAGAGTACAGTTGATGTTGTACTAAGATATTTCACTTGAGCTCCATCTGGACCCTCTCTCAGCAGCCGTTTCAGGGCCTCTGTGCTTCGAGCTTAGTAGCAGAGTGTTCCCTCTTGTCTGCCTGCCGTCACCAGGCGGAGCCTCGGCAACCTCCTGGCTGTAAGCCACAACTGCTTCGTGACATAGCTAAGGTGTCCACAGTGCAGGCTCAACAGTAACGACATACTGATATGTCCACTAGGACAGCACTTATATCACTGTCTTCATCATCATTGTCATCATCATCGTTGTCACCATTCTACTCCCACTCTCATCCTTAGCTAACAGCTTGAGAACAAATCTCAAATGGATAAGTAGGGCAGAAAATGTAGGAATGGATCATCAGTTGAACAATATGCACATTATGTTAGCTGGTTTGCCATATTTTCAGATGAACAGAAAACAGTTACTTGATATTTTTCCTATGTAAATGCAAGCTTCACTTTTCATACAGAATATCATCAGTGTTTGAGTAAAATGCCAAAATGCCTCATGTTTTCAGGAGCCAGTAAATGATATTTATCACACACAAAAAAAAAATCACAGTGGCAAGCACTGTGAAAGGTGTGATATCCTGGCACTTGAGTTATAATATTCTCAGAATTTTTAGAAATAAATTTAATTCAGACTGGAAAATAATACAAAATACACAACTGAAGGGTGTCAGCCACATATCCAGTGTGCAGGAACTTAATTACATCCCAGAATTCAGAAAAAAAATTGTGAAACTCAGATGGCAGTTATTTCAGTTGGTAAACATGAGGTAATCTAAACGGTTCCTATTACCGTATCAGTGCTGAATTGTTATAGCACAGCCTCAAACCATGGTATGTAGTATAAAAATGTAATCTTCCATAAATAAATATCTTCAGATTTTTTCAGTTCCATTTATAGAAAACGGTCCTTAAAATATTCAACAAAGTTGTGTTCCAGGGGTGATATAAAATTTAAAACCTCACTGTCTCATAATGGTCAAAATAATTCTTACATTTTATATCACCAGACAAAGGCGAAAAATATATTATTTGCATAACCAATATAATAACTAAAAACACAGGTCACAGTGGTGAACAATGTATGGACTGTGAGCAAGCACCCACCTTAGACTTATGACAGGTGAGACACAAAACAACAAGCAGGACTGTCGGTTGCTGAGTCTGAATGAAACCCTGGGCCATTGCGGCCTCAAGGGTGCTGATCATCTAATTGACCTAGGTGTTGCCTACATTTCTCACACTGCTAACTCACTTTGCAAGCAGACAGAATATACATGCACACAAGCTCATATTCAATTGCACGCACTCGCACGCACACACGCACCGACTTCCAGAACGGTCACTGACTGACAGCAAGCCTAGCTTACAGGCGCTCTGCACAATTAACATCCCCAGTCAGTCAATGTAGGCTGAGTCATAAGGGACAAACATATTTTTATCCCGCCCGCTGTAGTTAGCGGACAGGCCTAATGCTTATGCGCTCAGACTCTTTTCAGCCAAGGAAAAGCCTTGTCTATATGCCCAGAACAGTTACAAAATGGAGAAGTGGTGGGGGGTGACACTAGTGTAACTGCACTTTAGTGGACCTGCTCCCTTCCTGTCATCAGGCTCCGGCAAATTGACAGCAATGACTGAAATGGAAGACACTTAGAAATGCTGCATTTAATCTTCAGGATTTTGTCTGTGGTATTTTCATTGCCTTTGTGTTTGTTTACTTCGGGTTAATTAAAACACAAAGCAGACAAGGGGCTTTGTTTGCAAAGACCACTGCTAACCCATTTCTGGATGTCTTGGTAACATTCCACATAAACACATTTCCATGCTGTTTTCCAAAATAAGTCTGAGCTGTCTGAAGACAGGATGCGAGTTCAAACTTTTGAAAATGCCAAAAGTATGAAAAAAAGCTTTGAATTTCGTTTCTGCAGAATGCAGTATAAATCTTTCAGTCACAAAGTCGCTAAACATTAAAATCTGATTTTCTGTCCCAAAAGTGCCCTAACAAGGGCAATGCGACCATTCAATAATACATTTTCAGTTGAAAACCATAAATCTACCTACCCATTCTTTCAATAACTGCTCATCAAATGAAACTTGTTGTTACTTGGAAATTTGTTTGAGAAACATAGAGCAAAATGCAGGACCCACCAACTCCATGACCACAAATGAATACACCAACCAAAGGCTGTAAACACTCCATCAATATATGGCATCAAACTCTGAATAATGATCAAATTAACAGCTGAAGGGAGTATACAGTGGATCAAAAGGTAGCACTAGTGCATCACACCTGCAGGGATGCGGGTTTGAATCTGGCTCTCGGCACAGTGTGTGTGACCTGAGCTGGATTGGCAACCTAACCAAGCTGTACCCTGCCTTGGGCCCTAGGCTGTCTAGGATGGGCTACAGGCCACTTGTGATACTGCAAAGGATAAATAAATAGTTGAATAATGGATGGATTAAAGGTGAGTGATGCATGTAGAAGATGGCAGTCTTCTCCATGGAAATCCATTTGCGTGAAACGGCATGCATTTTTCCTGATATTTCATAAGAAATTACTTTTCTGCTATAGTAACTGATGAACGAGTATCCACCCCAGTTGCAGTATTAGGGATAATGTCACAGTCATAGTTTTAGATTGAATCTTTTAAGAGGATATACTATCTGTTGTATTCCAGCAGATTTCATAATGTAGCTCTTAGCAACAGAACCCTCGTGCAGTTCGCTGCTCCCACGTGCTTTTTCTGCAGTGCTTCAGCACCCTGGACAGAGCAAAATTCCTACAGATGTCACATTAAACTTCACGTACAGAACATTCGGTCAGATTATAATTTACATGAACCTAATGTAAAATGCGACAACGTCTTCCATTCAAACTAACATGTCCTGGCACTGATGCAAAAAAGGATCGAATAATCAAAACGACTATAGTGTTATCTAGAGTTCTGCATATTTTACTATTTACAAGCAAATATCATGACGTTGCGTATCAAGGGCCAATAATACACTAAAACAATTATATTCAGTTACATATATCTGATTCATGCAAAAACCGGATTCGCCTCCGGGTAACACCACCCTTGTTATAACTGTCGCAAGAAAAGTCGTTGTGTTTTAACCGCAAAGCGATACTAGTTAATCGAAAAACGATTTCAATGACATTCGTCCGAATTAATTGCATAATAATGAATATACTGCTACAAGTGAGTATCCACATCTCCAACAAAATAAGGCAAACGTTTTTGCATTTAGCCAACTGTAGAGGCCAGTCGCTACAGGCTACAGGGGTAATACCCGCACCGACTTCAACGGATATCACTTAAAGTGGCCTGTCTTCAATTTCTCTGTTCTTTTATGAATTTTTTGTTTGGGTTTGCCCCCGTTGTGCATTTCCAGATGGAAGCTATACACAGCTGCAGGTATGAGTTCTGTATATGCAATATACCATAATGTATTTAATGTAAACTGCATAAAACATCGTCATTTCTACACGTCCCCCCCAAAAAAAAAATCACTTTATAATTTTTAAAACGAAATTATCGACTGTTTTTATAAAGTAATTGTACTTATATATATATATGTGTGGTATGTCCCAGCATAAAATACATATGTGCATAAGTGAGTGCTCTTGAAATGTAATTTTCTGGTAGTATAACAAAAATATCAGTATATTACCTCAAAATCTTGAAATCCTTAATTGGAACAGTGGTGCAGAGACGCCCCACAAACACCCATCTTTTACTTGCACTTTACAATATCATTTCATCAGCGAAATATCAAATCGTCACTTAAACTCACCGGTTGCATAAAGCAGAAAAAAATCTTAAATCAAAAGGCGCCCAACATTTATAATTGGAATTGAGCAAGCGTTCAGACTACAGCCAGGAACAGAAATAAACTTACCGCAGTCTTTGCACAAGATGCTCCCAACGTCTTTTTTTAGATTCTTCTCACTTGTATCTAGGGGAGCGAACGATGCTTTGAATACCAAGGGCTCGTCTGTTGGGTCCATGAAAAAAATATACTTGTGGTTCTTTTTCACTCTGGTGCACGGAGCCTCTGAGCCGAATTCTCCGACGGTGAGGAGCTGTTCCCGCTCCAGGCCACCACTGTTCAACGGCCAAACATCCAAGACTTTGACATTCACACTATACGGCTCCTTGGAGACATTCGCTGGTACCGAATGCACCTTGCCTTCTATAACCACCGCTGATTTGTAAGCCTGGTCCTGCAGGGAATTTAAACTCGGGGAGTAGCAGGCGAAGGAGACCCCGATGACCAGCATGGAGAAATGTACTGAATCAAGCCTCATGCCGCCTGCTTTGGCTCTGTGGTGGCTGGTCGCGTTGCTGCAGTGGTCTCGGGGCGCTTGGGCGACGATGATGGAGCAGAGTTAAAGTAGGAGACTGCAAATAGGCTCCAACAGCACGGCACAGCGGCAAACCTTGCGGAAGTGTCCATGCCATCTGGATGTGCTGCTTTTCCGATACAGTTTGCTATGAGGAAACACCACCGAGGAACCGGAAACAGCGTAATGGTGTTTGGTTATAAACCCAGTCTATCTGTTTAGCTACAGTTATTATAAAATTAGGGATACCAAATCCTTCTTCGTTTTGTATTAGAACTGTGCATTTATTTATTTATTTGTCAATGAATGCTTCCCTTAACAAAGCTTCTGCAATTCGCCACTAGTCTTCACCCAGAGAATTCCATTGTTCAAGGTGGACGCTCTGTATCTCAGTGAAAAAAAAAATGTTCATTAACTGAACACAAAAACATTGTAATTTTGTGACGACTTCATTTCGTTATCCACCTGAACGACGTTTACGTTGTTAATTGCCTTATGAAAAGGAGAACGCAAGACACTGTTCAGGAATTGCAACAGTGCGTATGTCAACTCCAGGTCCCTTCTGCTTCCTACAAAAGAGCTACTTACGTGAGCAAATATCATCTCTTGGCAATCGGAATAGTCTGCATGTTTTTGCACCCAGATAACACTTCTGTAAAATGATTTAATCTGACGGCCCATGCAACGAATAAGGAATACGACTTTTTTAATCTGCCGAAAAAATAACGGCGCTCACTTCGACTTTATAAGACTATCGTGGAAAAAATGCAATGCACGGTGTTGCACATTGCAAATTCGATTAAATTTTTTAAATAACATTTTTGTTAGGTAGGAAATACAAACGAACGACCGAAATGCGCTCACCGTGCGGTGAACCTACGGAAGAGCTGTAGCCGTGCCACCAGCACTGGGGGAAGACCTACGGATTCGATTCTTCGGATTTCTTCTTTGATGATTTTCTCACTTTTCAGTATTAATTTGTATCTTGTAACGCTCGCATTTGCATCACATTAACCCATCCACATCCGAAAAACGACCAAGATAAACGCTGATGTCGCATACAGACACTAAATGCTGCGCGCGAATTCAGTCAGTTGTAAATTGGTCATGAGAACATGTTAGCGCATGGAGATGAATAACATGGTATCGGTCAACAGCTTATCTGTTGTTTCGTCAGCAGCACTGAACATTTCACTATATACAATCTAGACTCTGCTCTGTGTTCAAGCAAAGTAATTAGGTAAATACTGTACACGAGTCTACAGCACATCAGGAATGCGCTGTCCAACTGACGCGTTGCGGGAAAGTTAAAACAAAATCATAAAGAGCGACATCTGCTGTTTAAATACCGTTTGTTTCAAATATTTTGAGTAATTGACCATTTAAATTAAAAAGCAAGACAGAAGAGTTTGAATGCCGCCAGTTCCATCTATGTTTTGTAAATAGCGTTGGACATTAAAATCACAGTCTGCAGTAATAACTATAATGTAGGCCTTTACAGCTGAACAACTGTTATTAATTCATGTGTCAGGGGCGTAGCTCCAAATTCTGGGTGAGATGGATTTTTACTCTTTGAAGGCCCGTCAGCACCCACTTTAAGGTTGTTGGAGGGCTCTCCGCGTGCTCAGACTCTAGGTAATTCGTTCTAATTTTCACCGCAGACCGACACCTCTCACTTGTCTTAACATGCGTTCTGTAAATGGTCTGGTATTCTCCCATACACACAGAAAATTAATGTGAATTTATTACTTCGTTGCAGTTTTATGTCATACGACAGAGCTATACAACAAAATCTATATGTCCATCAACTCTTTTAACTAATCTACTTTATCCAATCGTAATTCAAAAGAGTAATTAGGTAATGTCAGCTATAATGAAGGAAATTCTAAATTTCTTCAGTTTCTTATGTAGAACGACTTAAATCACTTCACAATTTCAGTTATACAAATTCAACTTTAATAAAATATTCTGTGTAGAAATCTCCCATATGTATTTTGATCTTGATCTACACAAGGTATAATTTAATGAATGATCCAATGTCTTTTCGAAACCAAATACCATATAAGACATAAGAAGTTGCTTTTTTACTTTTATGTTATGTTGTGTTATGTTATAAAATATAAAGATACGTCATTCTGTGGGAGTAATTGGTAATGTAATCCTTTAAAATGTATTTTTTTAAATAATTTATTCATTAAAGCTGTTTGTAATTTGAAGACCACTTAAATCTATTTAAACCAACAAAGTCTTTGAAAATTTAGGATTCCAACCCCACATACAATGTCGATAGCCATAGTTCAAATTCCATAAATATCGCACGTGTCGCAGTTACTGTCAGGATACTTTTTATGGCACGGAAACCATGCAACCACCTTCAACCTCATGGACAACCTACACTTTAACATCAGTTAATTTATAAGTTTAGTTTTATCCTGTTGCTGTTTGGTGATTTTTTTTTCTTTTCTAATGACTCTTTAACATCAAGACTTAGAAACAATTTATTCGCATAAGAAAAGGACATAAGCGCAGTTAGTTTCTCAAAGCTCCTGAATCCTGTTCATATAAAAAAAGATATCGTTTTATCAGTTTATACACCGATTATACCGATTATTTTTAAATAAGTATTTTTTAAATACGTTTAGTGTTTCGGAACGACACTTATTTAAGGTGCATTGCTATCACCGGTTATCACACGAAAAAAAAACACACCGGGTTAATTATCTTTACTTTAATGGAGTAGGTACTGATGGACAAAAACAGCAAAATATGTAGTGGGTATTCTTAAAATTTATATATTTCAATGCATTCAACTTTATTTTGTCGTAGTTGCATTCTGTTTCTCACCTTTCAGCGATCATTTACTGCTGCAGCAATTACCCACCCTTTCGGATTTTGGAAGACCACAACCTGTAACAGGGAAAGCTGCACATCACAACTGTTTATATAGAAAAGACTTTCTCTTCATACAGAGTTAAAGCTGAACACGGAATCTTCGGAAATAACACCTGTCAATAGGTCAGACGTAATTTCATAAAATAAGGTTCTATTGTACCCTACCGATTGTTTGGCAACATACATTACGGAATATTTTGATTCCGTCTAGGGTTCACATTGTAAGAATACATAAATAATTAAAATAGTTTAGTGTATTATCGCATTGATTCGGAAATTATTTTTCATAGCAAAACTTCTGTTGCTACGGAGCTTGCGCAAACCTTGCTCATGCCAATGAACAGACACTTTACTGACATGGTATCAGTGTACCATCTGTTTCTGATCGATCCACTTGTATTATCTCGGACGTTCAAATAATGACGTTCCGCCGAGCCTATTCCGAAGCAGTAGCTGCAGTACCCTTTTCACCAGTGTGAGGCGTATGAATGCTGCGGACTTACCGAACTATACGTGCTGACATCAGAGAACAAGCGTGCGGCGTTACGGCCGTGCGTGCGTCCGTCTCCATGCCACGACTTGCTGTTTAGTTCCATTTTGTATAGCAGCCGATCCTTAGGGCTTAGCCGCGTCAGTAACAAGAGGCCGCCCCAGCAATCCGCACTACTTTGCCCCTCTTGTCTGCAGCGGTGACTGCCGGCGACGAGCTGCCCAGCGTCTCTGAGTGCTCAGCCTGCAGACACGGCGAGGTAGGCTACACGAAATGTTGACCCTTATTAGCGCATTTTTAAATGATTAAATATTTATACACACCGTTTATTAACAGTCGAACTAATCAATATTAATATATCGCAGATAACGTTTTTATTGCAAATAATTATTCGCTCACGCACTACACTTGCGCTCGATCTAAGTGACCCTTGGAATATTGATCTGTAAAGAGAGCGGTGCATAAACTTCCGAAAGACTTGACAGTTAATGTATAAAATGTGTCACGATGATACAGTTTTGTGACAGATTTTTTTAATGTACATAAAATGTACCTCACAATGACAGCGGCGTACAATTTTACGTTATTAACATGAAGACTAAATAAAACTGTTAACTTAAAAATATCAGAAACTTAAATAAGTTGATTCCCATTTTACGACTTAATTAATCTAGGTGATATGTCAATTTTAAACTTAACACGTTTTTATTTTCTGAACACAAATTCCATATTTCCTTGGTCTAGACAGTCAAATTGACCCCTCCGATTTGTCAATTTCTCCGACCTTTAAATCACAGTAATTAAGTTTAATACTTTGCGATTTTCCATTATTTTTCTGGAGCACAGCTACGTAATTTTATTAAATATTGTTTTGGGGGGTCTTTATTTTAACTGAATACCATACATTTCGTGTTTCTGTGTCGTCTGCTTTTGGTTACAAAATCTATTGACCATCTCAGGTGTATTTAGTTTCATTTCATCGTGTGGTGCTGGCAGGACTGTTGTTTGGACTCCTAGTCAGCTGGGAGTTTTTGAACTGGTATTAAACCAGCCGCCATTCAGAATTAATACAGATGAAATATTACATGTGAATAATAACCAATGCCTTGTTTCTGAAGATTAATATGATGAAATTCGTTAACTCGAATCGAACAGCTATACATTGTTTTAAATTCTGAAATGTAACTAACGTAAAAAGTGAAGGCCTTAGGTAGACAGTTTCTGCTGTTAAATGTTTTATTACGGTGCGTTACCGTTGCCTAAACTTGCTCTCCGTTAATGTATTTAAGAATGTCATATTTTCATTTTCAGTTGCCGGTCCTTTAGAAATGAACATAACTACGTTTTTAATATACCCCATAATTTTAAAACTTCATGTGCACACTTCAAAATGCTGTCTTACAAAGTAGACTTCTGCATTATATTTTCAATGAGTAACCTTTCAAACAATGTTTCTGTTGTAGTATTAATGACTTGTACTGTTTTCCTGTGTTTGTACTGTGGCGGAATGTTGACATGGGCCTCTGACCACATTGTCGTGTCTTTTAGCAACACTTCTTTTACTTTTAAATTCACATTTGTGACACTGTCTGTATTCGTTAAGACAGATGTAGACTGATCTGAAGAAATGCAGCTGTAAACTCAACATTTCAAATTCGGGTCAAAGATGACCTTGCTGATAAACTTTGTTTAATTTAAATGTTTTAAATTCAGTACCTTTCGGAATAATTACAGTGATGTACATGTAATGTAATTTAGGAGAATTATGTAATGGTCTTAGAAATGGCATATCCTTAATTTCATATACATATAAAATTGTGCCCTGTATATTTTATGGATACGCGAATGTAAAATATTGCCAATATTATTGTTTTTTTTTGTTTTTTATTTTATTTTATTTTTTTTTTACCGTGGATTTGCCGCTCACAGTATTTCAAAACAAACTGTGTGGAGTTCATAGAAACCAATAACGTGATATCCATATTGCCTAATTTGCTGCAATAAATTTTTGATGTTTCTCCGATTGCTATTATTTTGAAGGGTAAAGAACGAAGCAACAACTACTGGGGAGTATACGGACTCCAGATATAAAAATGTTTTTAATATATAGCGTCCATAGCATTTAACGTAAGGCAGACTTTTATTTTGGTGCTAAAACGAAGTCAGATTTAACTTTGTGAAACTATTAATTTACGTATGAAAACGTTGTCAAGTTACGTGTACGTTATTATATTATTTAACCGATTAATAGTGAAATTAAAGGCGTTGAGAAAGTTAAATGTTTTAAAGCATTTTAACAACGCACGATATACATTAAATTCTATTTTTGGTCGATCGGTCTGTATATTGCCAAAATGGCTGAAATGTTTGATAGCAAATGTGCTTTATTGTTCTTCATGTTTTTTTTCCGAGGAAGACCATGAAATAATTTAAAATTCATTACATTTTTAACAACTTTAACATGCGACTGTAGGCTACTAATTGATATCAGACTACGTGGGGAACACGTTTGATGCTACTAGAATGTATTAACACTTAAATTCTGGTAGGTTTTTTCGTATTTCATTGAACATGTTCATTATTGTACAGTAAATTTGAATTTAAATTATTTCAAAATATAATTACATCTGTTTTTCATTGAATATATAATATTAATTACATTTGTTAAAATTACAATTTTAAACTGGAAGCTGTACATCTATACATGTACCTGTATTGTACTATAAAGGATATACATTTTTATTCAAAGTGACATGTACCTTTTAGTTAAATATATACATCTTAATAAAATTTCTGCGTAATTTTATTGACTGTATATAATAACACCCTTTTTTGAAAAAAAAAATATATTAACAAACATAAAATTAAATCAGCAATTGTATTTCACGTTTTTTACTGTCAGTATGGACATTTTAAATATTTCGTGCTACTTCTGAAATTAACCTCGCATAAGAAAATTTCAGGAATTGGAGTCTCATGTAAGACGAAAGAAGGACGTGGGTGTCAAACTGTAATATGTAATATTAATGTGTAATATATCAGTACTCGCATATTGCACATGAAAAACCAGTTTAAAACATATACTATAATATTCTAAGACTCGAGCAGTAATCTGATAAGAGTCTTGTACAATTTAATGATAGGGTCGCTTTAATTCTGTTACCTTTGCAAACCCCCCACATTTTCGCAAGAAAATACTCTCGGACGCCTTCCCATACAGACCGCAAATCGACATGCAAAATTGCATCCTTTGATTAAACCGTGGGTTAAAAGTTTTTTTTTTTTCTATTAAAATGAAAGGAGGCTGTTAGTATATTCTTGTCGATAAACACTATAGAAAGTTTTCCGATGGTAGTCTTTCCAGAAATTCAGAAATTATTAACGGACTATAAACTAGTACTGCACTCCGTGCCGGCGTGAGTGAAGGGAGGTCTCCGAAACGACAACGTGATGAAATCAGGGATCGTGTTTATTATGAATCTTAGGGCGCTCCTGTTTTTCTTTACCAGCTGACGAATTTCGCTTAACAGAGACGTGGGGACGAGGGCTGTAATTTTTTAAAATTCACCCATTTTAAAGATTTTTCTAGGAAGAAAAATAATTTTAATTGACTTCCTCTTAAATAGTCCGACGATAAAACAAAAAGTTTCTAATACGCAATTAAGACTAAAGACAAATTTTAGATGTAAGAAAAAAAACTTAACGGAACAAAGGTTTAGTCAGTAATTAAATAATTCGTAAATGTGTTATAAATTTCAGTGTTTTATGGTTGAATCTGAGACATTGAACTTTATATAAATAACTTTATTATCAATAAAAAAAGTTTAATAATTTATGTCAATATTCAGATGAAGTATTGAAGATATTTCTGGAATAATTATTCATTCGCAGTGCAGTACAGACCAATAAGTTTGTGTTTTGATTTAAGGGCAATTACATAAATTTAGTCAAAATAAATATATGAAGTACTTAACCTCTGTTGGTCAACCTCTTGATTTTTTTACCTAAGGTTTCATCACACCCTTAGAGATACTTGTTTAACAATGATTTCCAGAAATGTAATATAAACAATAAAGCTACATAAGGAAAATTTAAATTGTATTTTTCATTAATTGTGAAATAGTCATTGCCAATTGATTTCATATTACCATACGATAAACATATCTTGCATCTTTTAATACTGTACCAAACCGTTGAGTACGTTCGTAAAGGTTTTCTTTGCATTTTTGCCGAAAAAGCTGATGTTGCTCGACTGTGAAGGTAAAATACAGTTCATCTCACTTTGTTAGTATTGAATAATTTGGAAGCCATTCTCTTTTAACATACGGGTTGATATCAATTGTATAGCTTGTGATTAATCAAACATGCATTTTTTTATAAATAATTTTGAAACGTTATGTACAGCAAATTAATTTATTTGTGAACACTGATAATGCATTGTTGTAGTCGATTTAGAAATTGTTTTAATCGGTTTTTGGTCAAATTCAATTGTAATAAACAACTGTAAAAGTAACAGAAGTGTATTTTAAGTGTCAATACAATACAGTAATTTACGTATTCTATTATAGTGAACTTAAGATTGTTCGTCTTTTGTAACACAACTTTAAATGGGATCGTTGCCTTAACGAAAAAAAAACTACCTGTAAATGGTGGTTATTTCTCTGTTTATTTTATAACACAGGCGGGGCATTATATTTAAGACAAAAATATATATATTTTAACCATATTACAGGCACATGTAGGGTTTTCCTTGTCTTTTCGCAGATCTCGCGAGAACAGCGACACATCTGACTGGCAGTCGGGTTGCAACAGGCAAAGGCTGAGAAGGAAGGTAGGCAGGAAGGCAGGCTGCATCATGGCGGATAGAGACAGTGGAAGTGAGCTGGGAGGAGCAGCAGCAGCGGGCCCGATCGCCGGTTCTCTGCACCCAGTATTAGGGGGGGCGGGTCCGTCTCCAGGGCTGCAGCATGAAACACAAGAGCTCGCTTCAAAGCGGGTTGACATCCAGAACAAACGTTTCTACTTGGATGTAAAGCAGAATGCAAAGGGCCGCTTCTTGAAAATAGCAGAGGTCGGGGCTGGAGGAAACAAGAGCCGCCTCACACTCTCTATGTCGGTCGCCGTAGAGTTCCGCGATTACCTGGGAGACTTTATCGAGCATTACGCCCAGCTGGGACCTAGCAATCCAGACATTGCACAGGACGAACCGCGGCGGGCATTAAAGAGCGAATTTCTCGTGAGAGAAAATCGGAAATACTACATGGACCTGAAAGAGAACCAGAGGGGGCGGTTTCTGAGGGTCCGACAGACCGTCAACCGGGGGCCCGGACTGGGGTCCACTCAAGGCCAAACCATCGCGCTCCCCGCGCAGGGTCTCATCGAGTTCCGCGACGCTTTGGCGAAACTGATCGACGACTTCGGGCTGGAGGACGAGCCTGCGGAGCTGCCCGAGGGCACCTCGCTCACGGTGGACAACAAGCGCTTCTTCTTCGACGTGGGTTCCAACAAATACGGCGTGTTCATGAGGGTCAGCGAAGTGAAGCCGACCTATCGCAACTCCATCACTGTACCGTACAAGGTCTGGTCCAGATTCGGCAGCACCTTCTGCAAATATGCGGACGAGATGAGGAAAATTCAGGAGAGGGAGAGGGAGAGGCGCGGGTGCGAAATGCACCAAGAGCAGCTGCAGGCTGATGATGGGGACGACGATTAGTAACTGCGCAGCAAATCATCAGTAAAATGACATTTATATTAATTACAGAACTCTAATATATATAAGAAAGAAGCGCATATTAAGCGGTAATTGTTTAACTTCAAGGCAGCACCTCCCACGATATCTTCACAAAACCTACAGTTATGGCTTGCCTCCAACCGCTGGACCTTACCCACTTATCCATCATTAAAACAGTAAGCAGCTGCTAAGCCCAGTAATAAAACACATGAACTGTGATTCATACTTGACAAAAAATAAACGAACTTAGTGTTTATTTCCCTAATTAACCAACTTTTTATACGTTTAAGCTATTCAAGAAATTTCGATGTTCATATATTGCCGTGTTGAAATTACATGAAAAAACTAGTTCTTTCATGTTGGATAACATTTGACTTTAGCACAAAGAAGATATTTTAGAACACTTTTTTTTTTACCAAAATGAATCTTTTTAAATAACTTACAATAATATATTTACCACCATATTTACCTATCAGTATATAAAAAGTATATAAAGAGAACTGAAATTAAGTGTACAATTGTTACGACATGGAAAAAGTGATGGTTTAAAAAGATTTAAACAGAATACGTATATTAAGAAAGGGCTTTTATTCAAAGCTTTCTGTGATGATATTTTAATCACTCTTAAGCGTGTGCAGGATCTACCATCTGAATGAAAGGTAGTTGTGTCGGGGGTCTCTTAAATTATGCAGAAATCTCATGTTCAAGGTAGACTAAAAACCGTAAGTTATGTTTGTGTTACAGTATGCATTGCATTAGCACAGTTCTGCATTCACTCATTTGGATAACACATCTTCTGTCATTAGGAATACATTTGAGAAAACATGTTAAGTATAACTATTTTCTGCTGGTTTTATTTTTGGCTGGTCACATAATCGTAGAAGACAAATTTGATTTTGTGTGAAAAGTGGTGAAGTGGCATATAAACGTACCTGATTTGGAGTTGAGATGCACTGGCAGCCGATACAGTGCTCTCTTAGTTGTCAGACTGACATGTTGCTGTTTATTCAATAGAGCGAATTTTAAAAATGTTCTTTAGGAATGTGCCCATACTATTTTGGGGCAAAATCCTTGAAGTGCTTACTAAAAATTTAAAAAGACCTGATGATTTTGTGAATCAGATACATTTCAGTCCTTATGGAATACCTACGTTTTCTGTGGGTGATGATAAAATTGAAAAATAATTTTACACAGTGAAATAAGGATAGGCAGAGGTCCACCAATAAAAGCATAGGTAGCACTGAGACTGCAATGGCTGCATGCTAAGGCTAATAGTGCGTATGTCAACATTAAACAACTTGGTGCCTTATATCGTACTCATGTTTACATGCTGGTTTGGTGTTCGGAGGGCAGTTTTGGTTTTTTCGTGGCATGTACTGAATTTTCAAAAACCCAAAGACAGACAAGCTCTCCGTGCCCCCCCCCCCCCCTTTGTTCTCCATGAAAGTGTTATAGGTCCTTAATATAAAACTTTCCTGTCCAGCGAGGCCTCGTGGCTCTGTGGCTTCTGTAAGTCGATTAACAGGTGTGAAAGTGCACTTTTTCGTATGCGCAGTGGAGAAATAGTGGATAAGTGTGCACATGCTCACCCTGCACTTGCTGAGCGGGACCCATTGACATGTCAGATTTTCCATACATCAGCCAGTAGGGCAGTGCATTTGGTCCATTGTGGTAAAGCTATTTACAGAATCTGATTGTCATATTTGTTATTCCCCATTGTTATGATTTATTTATTTTTTTTGGTAATTTTGAATGTCGTCTCCCCACCCCCCCACCCCCCAGAGTTGCAGTACTATATTTCATTACTCTGTGCAATATTGTATGTGCCAATGGTGGCAATTAATGTATATTAAATATGTGAAAGCCTGAAGCTGATTGTTTTTTTCCCCATTGGGGGCAAAACCAGTGTTGTAAAGGGTATTGTGTTTGTCAGGGACTGAGCCAGCCTTGCTGACCTACCCAGTCAGTGTGAAAGACAGGAATACCCCTGTGTACATGCATTGGACCAGCATTGTTGGTCTGGTGTCTGTCACTGTCAAACCACACAGACATCCCTTCTGTGAGAACGTGTGGTGGATCAGTCTCAAAAAAGCTATATATATGGCACATATTCATGCTGCTGTTTCCTTGTATGTTTCAAGTAAAGATTAAGTTTACAAAACATAACATGCAACTTGTTTGGCAAGTTTGTTTTTTATGTGGGTTTTATTGCATTGTTCGGTTTCTGATGACATGCTTGCTTTTCTCCTTCATGTCAGTTGAGTTTTTTTGAGAGGAGAATGCATTTGCATTGATGGAATGTCCAAGGAGCTCAGTACAAATCTTTTCCTCTTCAAATTAATTTTTCAGTAATGCATGTGGTGAGAAATTGATACATTATTTGCCAATTGCACAAATAGTTGAGTGTATGATGGGAAATGTTAATACTTTCCTTAAAGGAACAACATGTCTAGAAGGACGCAAGGACACCACTATAATTTTTCAGATGTTAACACTTTTATATATATATATAATATACATTTAGCTCGATTGGAATTATTTGGAGACTGAAGAATGACGCACACAGGAGGCTTAGTCAGTATGAATCTTTTCAAAGCCTTCATTGCCTATGGAAGTGAGTCTGCTTATATGGCTAGTATTTTCTGTGGTTGATTTGGTGCTAGGATCCTGGTGTTACCCATATACATACTGCTTTCTGCTCTGTTTCTTGTTGGTTTATAATCTATAAAAAGTACCTGTTCCACAGCAGCACTTCATTTAAATGTTTTAAACAGGAATCACATTTGCCCTGCTTTCTGGAACCAGTTTTTATTGGTATTATTTATTATATACCTGTACTTTATTAGTATGGATGGCAAGAGCAGTACATTTTATGGCTGTTCACTGCTTGGCAGAAATAGCATTGAGCAAGTGGTGACCATATGGAAACATTTATGCAGCTCTGGAAAATGGTAGTTTTCTGTACAACAGTGTATTTGTTCTGGAGCCCTGAATGAGGTTAGAGTTAGATACAGAGTTTTGGGTGGGGCCGGAAAGGTTAATTTTGCCCTGTTTGCCAATTATGGGATACCCAACAACGATTGCTCCTTAGACACCTAATCCCAAAAGCAGTGCTCGTTTAATATCTGAAATAGAAATGTCTTGGAAATATAACTCTAAAGAAGTTTATATATACAATATACTGGGCACTGTTTATCTGTTCTGTTTTAAATAATGGGATGATGTGTGAAGCTTTTGTTGACATAAACAGTACTGTGGAAAAGCTTACTGAAAAATGTGAAATTGGTTCTTAAAGTTAAAATTTCATCTTTTTATTTTCTGTTGTGCAAATTGTGTTTATTGTGCAGACACCCGTTTCTTCATGGTTTCTTTTTTTCCTACACTAAAAATGTATTATGTGATGTCTGTTTGTATTTTGTACTATTGTCCATGTGTGATTGGCATTTACTTGGTAACAGTGTATTCTTACTCTTAGTTGCCACATGACGTAATCGCATAACCCATACTATCGTTGGTTAGTAGCAGTGAAATGTTCAGCTGTTTCTGCAGCTTCGAAAACACAAATTTACTTGATAGCTTTACCGCTGGGATCCATAGTGACAAATATTACAAACAAACATGTAGGATTTATATGCAGTTACTACAAATAAAGTTTTTTTTTTTTTTTTTTCCCCCAGTGGTTTCAAAATGGACACTACTGCTGCGTGCACGGCTGACAGTTCACATGCCATTGCTAGCCTTTAGCAAAAGCATCCTCAAAAGAAAAACATTTATTTCTAAAAAGGGAAGACAGTCCAACTATAATGTTTTTTTTTTTTCTTTTACTTTTGTCTAACCTTGGTGATTTACCATGACAAGGGTGTGCGAGGAATTGCTGGGTGTATGATGGGAAATGTTGTTCCTCATTGAAATATGATCACCCATCCTTTTAGTAAAATTTAACAGTTATTATTTTTTAATTATTTTGCTCCATAGTCCTTTAAATCTGTTTTTAACCCCCCCTCCTCCACCCCCATATTTCTTGATAGCTTATGTTTGGCATGCTAACCCTGCTGATCTGATTTAATACATGCTGCTATTTACTATGTGTATGCATCATGGGTACAAAATTTGTATATTTAAAATCATTCTCTTTTTAAGGTAGTTGTATGCAAAAGTAAAAAAAATAAAAAAAATTAAAAAATCAACTTTCGGTGTCAATAAGACATTCAGCACAATGAACTTTTAACACATGAAGCTTCTTTTTGATCGTCGCCAGTTTATTAGGTGCTACTGACTCCTTGGTGCTGCGTTGCAGTTTATATTCTGAACTGCAGTCAGTTAATATAGAGCAATTTTATATACTTCTGTTTGATCTTCAGTGCCTTCAGCAGGCTTTGAAAGTCAAGTTCCAGGGGGATGGGGAGAGTTGGGAATTAACAGTATAGCAACAGATAGCAACCATATGCTCTGTAGTATGTTTGAAATGCTTCTGCAGCGATGCTGCCACTGTAACCTCTATGAATTTGAGCTACAACAGGCTTGTGTGTTTCTAATCTGTCAGCCACCTGTCTTTCAGTTTAAATGACGTGTGAATACTTGTGCTGTTTGTCTTTTAACGTAAATTTCACAGGGTCGTGTAACTTCTGTGCCCAAGTAGGGTGAGTTTAACAGCTGACGGCAAGCATTGCACGACGTTGATTGTTACAATGCAATGCTAACATTAAAGCTGAAATTACTACTTACACCACTGGTGAAAACAGGCAAGACATAATGCAGTGGATTTTTTTTTTTTTTCCTTCTTGAAAGTTGCATGGACCTTCACAACAATATCAGTGGTCATCCATCTACCCATCAATCCACAGCTGCCTAGGCAGTTGCTTGTATGTTTGTGGGCTAAATTTAAAAGACTGACTAGCTTTGTTGTTCTCTTGCAATTGTTGTGTGTGTGTGTGTGTGTGTGTGTGTGTGTGTGTGTGTGTGTGTGTATGGGTGGGGAAAGCATCAGGGAGACATGTTTAATCCAGTGTTCATAGATTCTGTTGGAGTGTATTTTGCTCCCATTCTAACCCTAAAAATTACGTGGTGTTTTTCAAAGTCTGTCAGATGTTTAATAATGCTTGTTTATATATGTAAAATGTCCCTCTATGAGCAAATATACAGAAAATGTTTTTCTTTAGTATTTTATACTCACTGAAAGAACTTAATGGATTAATGTTTGCACTTTAAAATATATTAAAACTGAATATCCTGAATATTATTTTTGATAGATCTTTCCGTTCGCAAAATAGGAAATACTTCCAAGTCTCTGTGTCATTACTGTTGGATAGAAATATGTCAATTTCAATTTTCTGGAATATATTTTGTCTGTGTTCTGAAGTTTTATTAAAGTGAATTGCATGTTAAAGTAGAAGTGTTCTGACTATTTTTAGATGACAGAAAATGCCCAGTTAAAATGATGGAACCGTCATAACTACATTTCTTCAATCATACATTTCTAGAGTATTTATCTACAGTATTTTAGTGAACAGTTGCCTTTCCTGAACTGCTACGGTGCATTAGCTAGTTTAGAAGTCTTTCATTGTCTTCATCCTAATGTTTTTATTTTTTATTTTATTGCTTCCTTTGCCATTCTGTGTATATTCACTTTATTAAATTTCCTTTCAAAACCTTGTATTAAGTCTTTTTTATATGTAGGGAATTTCGCTATTTTACGTTATTTAAATGAGCGGTTTCTTTTTTTTTTTTGTCTTTTTCCCATGTAGTCATAATGTCATTGCATCGCGACAGATGAACTTTTGTAGAACTTTAATCTCAGTTTTGTCAGTCTTCTTTTGAAGTCGGAAAGAAGCAAAAAGGCCGTAACAATCTTTAAATTGTATATAAAAACAAAACATATTCTTCCGGTGTAAAAGTTTAAATTTTCAAATTATTTTACGTGAAAGTGTCTGCTGGACGGTAAAATGAATTTTTCGTAATTTTTTTTTTTTGTGACTGGAAGCACTAGGTTTGCACAATAGGTGGAATTTCTCCTGAATATATACTGTATCTAGAATTTACTTCTCACATCGAAACATCAATGCAGGCAGGTCAGCGAAAGACTAAAGCATTTTTGTACCTTTTTAGACTTCGTCATTGTCTACCGTTGAAATCTTAGTTGACTGAAATAAGGTAAAAAAAAGTAAGTAGGAGCTAACATTTTTTTACGTCGTTGCGTGTTTTCCATGTTATTTTAAAATGTTACGGAAACTACGGAAACTTATAAATTAGTAAAAAAAAAAATAGACGGGATGGTTTCATTTTAAGACATTTTTAATTTCTTTTCCAAAACTGCACCAGTATCTTAAATTTTATAGCAAATATGTCGTGGACTTCCGAACGGCGCATTGAGCGTCGGTATAACTGAGTTCGCGCACAGCGTAACCAACTGCTGACGAGTCGCTGTCCGTGGTGCTGAAGATGACGTTCTCGGATAATTTTAATGAAGTGACGGGCACTTCGTTAGTATGTTTAACGGCTGGCAAAACTGTGAAGTTATATTTCAACTAAAAATTTATTAACATTTTTTAAAATTTTGCTATATTGTATACCTTCGGTAGCTGACTAGTCAAGTAGCAGTTACAAAAAAGACAACAGAAAAATGGGTACATTCGTTAGCTACACTTAAGTATTCCGGTCTTATTTCATTACATTACTGTATATTACCAATATTAAGTGCACATTGATTTAAAAAGTCTTCAGAAGTTTGTCTTCCAAATTACAGGATTAAACAATTGACACAAAATCAAATACTACTCGTAACTATTGATAATTTCACATGGTATTAAGGGCATCTGGATTGTATAAAATAATACTTTACACATCTACAGTATAGCACTATTGCGGAGGTGTCATGTAAACTGTTTGATAGTTAAGATTTTACTAACACTTATGACTGCATTTATCAATTTTCTGATTAACTTTCAAGTATTAGCTTTACCTAGCCATATATATTCATTTGGACAATATATTCTGTATGTAATTAATAAATTATAAGCATTATTGGCCAAATGTCACAATGCTATAAAATAATACTGTAGCACTTGCACCAAGCTCAGTGTGCAATGCTCCCAGAAGAACCCTCAATGTCCCATAATTCTGTATGAAATAATTAAACATTCAATAATACTATGCAGAGAAAGAGACATGTCAAATCACATCACAGTCATGGCAGTGTTTGGTTGTGGCCATTCTCAAAAATACTCAACAAGCACTTGGGTCAGGTTTGCTTGTATATGTAAATCTGTACATTTCTTCACGTTCTGAGTGGGATTATATTGCAAATTATGGTGCATATTGACTGTACTCCAGCAAACAGACATACTACATGACAGAAGCTGGGAAAGTTCAGCCATGAATGCTGGGTACATACACTACCTCTTCTACAGAAGACAACACAATGGTAGTATGGACATTAAAGAGGAAAAGGAAACTTCCCGCGATGTGAGGTCACCTGATCGGAATTTAAGACACCCTTGTTTGCAAGTGATCAGCACCGATGTTTAGTTGAATATCATAGGTAGGTTTATTCATTCCATGAACCATTTCCCATAAATCAAAATCTGCATATAAGCATTTTCCAGCATGTAGTTAAAAATAATCAAAGGAATGCAAAGTAAATATTAAAAAGAACCTCTGTAATGTCATTTTACTAATACCTAAGAAATGCATTTCCTTACATGATAATACAGTGATAAATTAAAGAAAAATAAATGTATTTAGATTTTAAAATGACAAAAATAAAACAACATAAAGTGCACTTAAATCTTTTCTGTATTTTTTTTTTACAAAAACAGTCGAGGCAAACCCTATATAATTATTGAGAATTCGTCCTATTACTGGAAAAAGTTTAAATTAATATCACGATTCTATATAACAACATCACTCATCTAAAACATTTTGAAAACAGAGGGCCAGCACTACGGCCAGAACAACATGGAATCCTCAGCGTATGAAAGGTTGTTTTGAGCGTATAAAATGCTTAATAGTTCACTCCAGAAGACTCTGGCAAGATATGAGGACAGCACTGTCTCCAGCAGCACGCTAGCACCATGCCATGTAAAAAAGAAAGGTCTCTCTGCCATTACTGACAGCCTCTGTATCACTGGCGCAGTCTGATGTGCTGGACACCGTCCCAGCCGGACGCAATATGAAAGAGGCTGCATTCGAGGGGGGGACCCTTCCTCTATTTGCCGCTCCATATTCTCTCTCCAGGAGGAACATGGTCTGTCTTCCTGCTGACACATTCCTCTGTGATGCAGTTAGGCCACACACTTAAAGTTTGCCACAATTCCTTCCTGTTACCAACTGCAGCACGTTCAAGGGCAAGAAAGGGAGTGGCTGGTTTCAGCAGCCCTGCTGCGTTGCACTTTTTGGGACTGGAAAACTGTAGCAGGTACAAGCCGTGGTCCATGTGTTGGCACGTCTGACACTCCCATTCCAGGCTCTCAAAATGACTGAATATGAATCCTGTCGCTCAGACCAGACATCCAACCACCCTGCATGTTTGCTTCACACTCCTCCCCATCAACGCCCATAAAAAGCCCTGCCTGCCCTCCCTCCCCACGCACCAGCCCTCCCACCCCACATCCTCTTGTCTTACCCCCTTGCAACGCTGTCACATGCAGCTTGTAACACAGCGTGCCCAGCTTGCCCGCAGTCATCACACACCACTCTACATCCATTCCTCAAAACGGGGGCCTCGCTTGCCTTGCGGGGGCTCCCTTTTTCAACAACCACCCGCGACCCATGCGGGCACACGGTTCACCTGTAGCAAACAGCCTGTGCTGTAGAATAGCCCTTGTTGCGCGTACACACACAGACACACACACACACACACACACACACACACACACACACACACACACACCCCTACTCACAGCACAGTGTCCTGTGCATTGGTGATCCCTCAGCACTGGATACTGTTTCCACTTTTATTTTATTTTCTGTTTTTGTTTCCATTTTTGGCACAATCTATGTATATACATAATATAAATAAAAGCAATAGTAATAATAATGAAAGTACTAATCATAGCAGTAATAATACTATAGGTTGATATGCAGGCTCCCCCCACCCCCTTTTCGATGATCTTAGCTCTTCTTTTACAAAGTAGCAGGGTCAGGCTAGGCGTCAGGCGTACTCAGCTGCACTGCTCTGCGCTCACAGCACCGCCCCTTCCTTCCACACGTCCGTTAGCACCGCGCCCTTGGCTGATGGAAGGACTCGACCGGGTCTTGCGCAGGTACCCGTCGCTGGCATCGCCCCCAAGTAGGCACGCCTCGATCTTGTCCAGGTCGTCGGTGGCCGCCCTCAGCTTGGCCCGCAGCAGGGTGACGTAAGTCTCGTACCGGCTCTTCTGCAGGGAAGGGAGCACAGGAGACTCAGAGGAACGGCCCACGCCAGGCCAACGGGTGGTCAGCGGTCTGTTAAACAGGCTCTTTTAGATTTTACACACACAGAGAAACAGCCAACCAGAGGCTGAGCTGGAGAACTGCAGCCCGTTCCTCCTGTACCATTCACTGCATGGCCGTCTGTTAGGCCCCACTGACAGTGGCAGGGCAGTGTTACCATGCACAGCAGTCTTCCACCTGCTTCAGCCATGAAACAGCGGTCTGACACCGCTGACTGGCCGTGAGGCAGGAGGTTTGCTGTGGAGGACTCAATGCCAAGTCCTTCAGGAAAGCTCCAGGTGTGTAAATGAGTAAAACTGTAAGCTGTACACTGATGTTGATTAAAACACTTTGTAACTTGCTGCAGCAATGTGTTTTCTTGATTTTTAGCTACTAATCCGTTTATTAGTGTTCTGTATTACCATTGTTGTGAGACGATTGTTGTGTTTGCATATAAAAATGAGACTGTGTTTTAGCTATTATTATGACGACATGGCTCACTTCAAATGTTAGATAGTGTTCCTTCAGTCGATACTCCTCTGTCTCCTTGGTCTTCAACGTGATGTCTGGGGGGTTCTTGCTGTGTTCTTCCACCTCCATTGAGATCTGCTTCAACTTGTTCTCATGTGACTTCAGCTGCTCCTCCTGCTCCAGTACATGGACAAACACACGACTGAACACTAGGAGCCCCCACAGAGCGGCACTGAGCACCACGGTCTGGCTTTAACCAATGCTAACCTGCAGTAATGTATACACAGCAGCACTGACCACCACGAGCCATCATAGCTTAGCAATGAGCACAACTGAACAGCACTGACTGCCACTGACCACCAGTAACATCCACACACTAGCAGTGACCACCACTGACCACTGCAGAACAGCACCGAAAAACCACGGCCCAGCCCTGACCAACACCAAACAGTACTGACTATCACAGAACAGTACTGACCCCTACTGAACATATAACGATAACATCCACAGTCCACTGCTGACCACCACTGGACAGAATTAATGTTCACAGTCCAGTATTGACCACTGCTGGACAGTACTGTCTATCATAGAATAGTACTGAACACCATTGGACAGAATTAATGTCCACAGTCTAGTACTGACCACCACTGGATAGCATTAATGTCCACAGAACAGTACTGACCACCACTGAACAGTATTGTCTGTCACAGAACAGTAGTGTCCTTCACTGAACAGAGTACTGACCACCACATGACAGCATTAATGACCACAGTGCAGTACTGACCACCGCTGGACAGTATTAATGTCCACAGTGCAGTACTGATCACCACTTGACAGCATTAATGTCCACAGTGCAGTACTGATCACCACTTGAC
>JABJVR010000002.1:4800113-4814131 GCA_025773905.1 Chitala chitala | reverse complement strand
ACAGTGCAGTACTGACCACCACTTGACAGCATTAATGTCCACAGTGCAGAGCCGAGCACCACTTGACAGCATTAATGGCCACAGTGCAGTACTGACCACCACTTGACAGCATTAATGTCCACAGTGCAGTACTGACCACCACTTGACAGCATTAATGTCCACAGTACAGAGCTGAGCACCACTGAACAGAACTAACAACTAACCTCCATTGTCCTCCAATAATCACTTAATCACTGATTATAATGTAACACTCTAGCAATGTAAATTAATAACAAAAAAAAATAGCATTATTAAACATTTGAAATCCTGTTCCTTGACCATTTATCTTCCCGTGAGTTTCTTTTCACTTGGTGAAAACTGTCATATTGATTATTGCACACTAACTATGACGAGTGTCCATTTTAAAATGGAATATGTTTTTGGTGTACACCATCAGTCTGTAGATACATACAGGAGCCCATCACAGTGTGTAATTAACTGTGTGTGTCTGTGTATGAGCATGTCTTGCTACAAGCCACACAGATGTGGGTGCTGGTTTCCATAGCAACACCCTAGTGTTAACTGTTTTATAGAATGAGGCAGCACAAAAAAATACAGCCAGAGAGACAGAGGAGGAAAGAAAAAAAGCAGACAGCTCTAATGCGAGGGGCTCAGGTTCTCATATGTGCTGAATGGGCAGTTCTGTGACATGAAAAGTTTCACCTGGTTGAGCCTGGTGGAGGATGAGGGCAACAGGGGTCTGCAGAACTTTTTCATTGACCCAATGGCAGCAGGAAAGGCAGGAGCGGAGAACAAGGCCGCGACCAGGTTAATGCGCAGGATCCAGGACATCATCTCCTCTTCACTCCTGACACGATCAAGAGACAGTAAGCGGGATGTTTACCACCGACGCAGATAGGAGTGCCAAACAACACCAAAGCAACGTGCTTCAGAGGAACACGGCTGTATCGCCTAGGGCTAAGCTTTGGGGGCGCCTCCAGGACGTAGCTTTTGGGCACTGTGGAGGAGGTAAAAGGCTTACGGTGCCTGGAAGAGGAACACTCTCCAGTCTGAGGTCTTGAGTTTGAGCACGTTAGGCCTCTTGCTGTAGTCGCTGGCTTTCGTAGCCAGGGCGTGGTGAATTCGTACCGCATTTTTCAGATCAACCTCAGACAGGTCCTTGTCTGGTTTGTACTCATCCTGTCCACAAGGGGGCGACATAGACCATTCAGTAACAAAAATAAAAACCATAAAGTATTCCCACTTTGAACGAAGAACATCCCTCTTTAGCTATATTCACCTTCTGAAGGTAAAGGATCGTCCCTTTCAGAACAGCGTAGAACTTCTTCCAGCCTCTGCGTCCTCTTGGAGCTGAAAAAGAGGTGGAGAGTCACTCAGGTGCCCAGGCTGTTCTGACTCAGTTAGCTGTGTCTGTTGACCTTGCTTACTGCGCTTGCCGTCCATGTCGGCGTGGCTCTTGCGCGTAAGGACCCCGTGCTTATAGGTCGCTGCGTTGAGGAGGAGTGGGATGGCGATGAAAGGGTTGCTTCCATCAGTGACGCGTGCTACCCTCTTGCCCCCACAGTCACACTGCTCCTCCACCAGCTCAGACAGCGACTTCCTCAGCTCCTCCTCCTCACTGCCATTGCAAGAAAATTTCCATATACTATACGTGAGCCCACACAAGACTTCATCCATTGCACAGTGAACATCTCCATACAGACCTGGCACCACTCGCCTAACATGAAGTTTGACTTTAATTTTCACGCATGCAGCTCAATACCTACAATGGGGTGTTCAAGCCAGAAAGTATAAGTTTTGCCTAAGTATCAATTGCATGTCTAAAACGCATGGTGTCTTTCAGCTCATACATAGATCTTAGAAAGGGTAGACAGGGTCTACACTCAACAGAACATTAATGTAAAATACTGCTAGGTAGGTAAGAATATAAATCTAGTGAGAGTGGGGTCATAACCCTTCTGTTCCCTGTGCCACAGTTCTGTAACAGCCCGTTCCACAGATGCGGTAAGGAAAGAGTAACCGATGGTACTCACATCGCCCACTCCAGCTTTTCGTTCTTTATTGAACTATACAGGACCTAAGGAAACACATGGAACACACAGGCCAGGAAATGACATGACATCTCTTACTATTCATCTCCCAACATGTCTAGGGGCAGGCAATGTTGCATCACCCGAGTGAAACTCAACACAGTACTCAGTCCTTTCTCTGGTTCATGCCTGAAAATAGAGAGGCTTCCCTGGGGAATTCTATCAAAAATATACAATTTAATGTTTTTCCTGTAGTAAAACTTGAGAACAAAAGCCTGTATTTTTCCTGGTAATATGAATTTATTCTTTACCTGTCTGATTACAATAAGAACTAGGGATTTGATACATTTCATTCTACATTACCATTATGTACCTAAGAAAAACTGATTGTAAGCTTCAGACTGAACATCATATATGGGTAGGGGGGTCCAATCGTTTACAGCAAATATTAATTAAACATATGACGACAAAGACTGCACACTGTAAAGTGCTTGCTGATGCAAAAGTATAGCACTTGTTGAGATCAGATAAATATTGATAATTTTCAGAACACATCAATTTTACTCTCAGCAGAAAAACATTTCTGGGTAACAACAGAGGGCCATTATTTGTAAAGCATTTTCTGGCTAAGGAAAAAAGGAATCGATACCGTTACTGACACAGTCCATCCATAATAGCAGGGGTGTACTGACTGTTGTTGAGCACAGTCACACTGGGTGTAATATTAGCCTATCTAGCATGACATTTTGCATATATACATGTGTTTTGACAACAAAAATAATAGGATGCACTGCATTTAAAAGAACCTTCACAGCAAGATGAGCTAGTCTTTAAAAATTTGATATCTGAGTCCAGGAACATGAAATATGAAGCATCTAGATATGGTTCACCTTGACCCATTTTCAAATGCTAACATTTCCAACATGTGACAACACCCAAGCGTCATTACTAACTTGAAACCACGGTGTGGCAGCAATTTGGGGGAGCCAGACAGCACATCCTCAACCCTTTTTTAGGATCAGTGAGGTCAGGTCTACTTTGAGAGCAGATGGAATGCATAAAAACTCAAATGTTCATCAGCCAGAAGCAGGAGACAGTGTGGGTTCGCTGTAGTGTCATCACACCACAGCGAACCCACACTTGTCCCATCCAGAGAGTTCTCCTGAATGGCTTTGCCAAACAGTCAACTGTTAAAATGGTAAACCTGCTGAGCCACAGTGTGTAACAGCGTGTGGGAAGTACCTATAATTAATTACGACAACCTATGCACTTGTGCACATGTTATATTGTTAAACCCTTGAAACTGGTGCACCAGGTTATTGATTTGCAAACACAGAGAAGCTTTAATTTTTAGGCCATCCATCCATCAATTATTGAGCTGCTTATCCTCAGTAGGGTTGCACTAGCCTGGAGCCAACCAGGCAGCCTAGGGTGCAAGGTAGGGTAGACCCTGGTAGGCAGGATGCAGTTTGAACCCATGACCTTCTGCCTATGATAATACTGCCTTACAATTTAGCATGTTTACTTTTAGGCTGTGTTTTAACATTAGCATACTTTCATTCTATTCAGCACTGGCCATATCAATGTTTGAAATATTTATTTTCTATAATCTTGCCCACAGTTCAGGTCAGTTTTACCTTTTCATAAGAATGTAGCTGATGTGGTAAGATCATGGAAAAGCCAGCTAATCTTTTAATTCTCTCTCTACCTCTTTGTCAAATCTTTGGCACTGGTACATTTCTGTTGCCACAAACAGCAGCACTTTAAAATGGTCATCCCTAATTTTATAAAATTCTAAATATAATTTCTTATTTCTTATTATAAGAATGAAGAAGCACTTTCCTTTGCAAAGAACTTGCACAGTCAGCTATTTTACATATTGTGCTACATTTATAGAAAATTTTAATTTTAACGGTATTTCCTGTTACAAGGACGGTCAAAGATCCCTGTTCTTCTATGGAAGCAATGTGGTGAAATATGAATGTAAGTACAGCACAAGCTGCAGTACCTTTAACAAGTCCTTAGGGAAGTCAGTACCATCATTGAGGCCATCCAAGTTACTAATGAACTGCTGGCAAGACATCTTCTTCCCAATGTTCTGTAATGCAAGCACATACAGAACAGTGAAAGGTCTGGCTGTATAGGACAGGCCTTAGAATAACAGCAGAAGAAAGGAATTGAACTTACCACCTTCCGGGGTCCAGAAGCAGCATTAAATTAAGTAAGACAGAGATAAACATGATGCAGCAGAAACACAGGGAGGGACAGTCTACCACAACAATGCTTATGCAAGGGAGGGCATGCTATACTAACAAGGAAGTGTTTGTCTTTGCACACGTGACAGACATGTGCTTTGTCCTAAACAAGCTCTGCTCATCTGACAGGTGAAGGCGCCCTGTCCAGAAACTTGTGATGCTGGAATTACTGCATGCCTACATGTCATTGGCATGGTGGCCAGTAGATGGCAGCAAACAGAGTGCGAATAGAGTGGGGGCGTGTCTTTTACAGCCTGTCCAAAATGCTAAAGTATTGCGAGCTGTGTGTACATACGTGGCCGTGAAGGTCTGTGTTGAGCAACATCAGGGCACAGGTCAGAGTGTGCACACCATCTGCAAAAGTGATATAGCTGGTCAACCAACACAGGTCTAAATAAACACTCTCTGCAGTCACAGAGACTGGAGACACTAAATTTGTATGAAGATAGGTTTGCCAAAGGGAAGAAACACACTGACTTCAAACCAAGCATCCAAGCAATCAGAAAAATACCCATACTAAAACATATAAAAAAAAATTCAGGAGACATATCAATATAAAAAATACATTATTTTTAGCAGCCTTGTTCATAGAGTTTCATATATTGGGGCCTGCAGAGTTAAGCAGGAGATCCCAACACAATCAACAAATACAGCACAAATTTTAATTAATACCATCAGTACAAAGACACGGGGTGTGTGTGCGTGCACTTCATGAGTGTGTGCCGGACGGGCTCTGTAGCAAACTTGCCCTCCGAGGTCGGTGTCTCGGGGTTGCAGTAACAGAACCTCCTGGAGAAATGCACGAGAATCCTCTCCCTCTCCTGCGTCTCACCCATCAACGGAAAGGCCTTCAGGAATGTTCTGGAGGGTGACAGGCAGCAGCGTTTACGCCCCAACATCACTTCCTACGACTACATTTATATTGTGCCACGCAGAAAGCGTCACAATATATTACAACAGAATGTAGCTGCACATTGTTAGATCTGACATTATGCAATACATTATGGACCGAACACTAGAACATACTTGAGTGCCAAACCCAGTTGTGGCTTGCGGACAAATACAAATTGATCGATGTGACAAAATATCCATAAAGGACAACATTTCTCACATGGCACACTTCTGTGCAATGTATCTTCTTACGTTACAGTACACCAAAACATATTACTTGGGTAGAATTGTGCTTCTATCTGGCTGGGCCAAAAGATATTTCAGTGTAGACAAGTTTTAATAAAATATGCAGAGTTATGAGAGCAGAAACACAATGTTTCTAAATTGAGTATAACAATTCAGAAAGTATACTGCTCCCTACTAACAAAACGTCAACTGGCAGAAATGTGTGCGCATGCTGAAGAGTATGAGCTCAAGGGTGATCAAAAAAGAGGTGTGAGCTGAAAGAAGTGAGAGGAGTTAACACTAAAGGGAGTCAGCTGAAGAGTGAGCCGAAGAAGGAGAAGAGCTGTCAGCTAATATGAATGAACTCAAGAAGTGTGATCTCAACATGGTGAGCTTTAAGAGCATGAGAGGAAGAGGAAGGACGAACATTAAAAGGAACGAGTTGAAGTGTGTGAGCAGAAAGGTGTGAGCTGAGAAGAGAGAGGAGTTTGCATGGAACTCACCGCAGGGCCCTGTCCAAAGGCAGGCCTGTGAAGTCAAAGAATCGTAGGTACTCTGCTGCAACCAGCTGACTGAATTCATTGCTGAAGGAGACACAGAATGAGTGAAGCACATTAAACTGCCTACATCAAAGCACCTATACAAAATGCTAAAACTGCACAGGGCCCACACTTAGTGGCCCCACTTCCTAACAAATAACAGACCCTCACAGACACACAGAGACACTCGGGAACACAGAGACACCTGTACAGGCAAGTGTTACTTTACAGGGATGCAGAGACATCTGCACAACAAACGCGAGAACACAAAGGGGCAGTGACACAGGTGTAGAGCTGAAGAGAGGATGAGCTGCAGGCCAACAGGGACAGATTCAGCAGAAAAACGCGCGCTCACTCACTTCTTCCCCAGGTGCCGGGCCACGTCGCAGCGCTTGAAGCCCTCCAGGTGGAAGAGCCGCTTGGCCAGACGCTTGGCAGCCTCTGCGTCGGCACGACACCCGTTGGCCAGAGTATCCGTACTGCCTTGCTCCAGCTGCTCCAAGCTGCCCAGTTCCGGGTCCGAGTCCGACAGGACATCCGTCAGGTTGGCATCACTGTGATGGCACATTTGTGAGTAAGGCCGGCTGGCCTGCAGTGTCACACACCCGCTGCGTCCCCATCTCCAGTGCCACTCATACACTGCATGTCCTGAGCCTGCCTTTCTCCAGAACAGCTTTCAGTGCAATTCTCAATTCCGTCTCTCTCATTTCCTTCACATGCAATATTTTACAGTGTTTGCCTGATATGGCATCTGTTGCTCTTAACGGCACAATGACTATGATTCACCATGGGAAACGTATCTGCAAAGTGACAAAATTACAACTAATAAAAATACATCTGAATTATAAATAAGCAATCACAGCCTGCCAGATTCCTCCATATTTTATTAGAGACTGCATTTGACTTTGAATAATAAAAGCTTTGCACTAAAGCAAGAATGCACATGAACCCTTTCAAACAACATCTGGTATAATCTTTCTGTTAACGGTCACTTTTCACTTTGCTGCAAAAAGAAACTATTCAGATGCTCAAAAACAGTGCCAAGAACATTATGGTTGTTAGAACGACTTTCGGAACAGAGCGGAGACCGCTGGGACAATCAGCTCTCCATGCTCCACCCAGCAGGAATGTGTCACACTCGACGCGTGGAAGAAAACCACTGTCCCCAGGCCCGTATCTCTTAGCTGGAATGAGACCCCATCTGGAGACAGTGCACACATCATGCTGGGATGTTAAAACTGATGCAGCATACATGTGCAAGCAAATGTCATTTCTTAACTTAAAAACATGCACGATTTAAGAGTCTTAAAAACAAACTTGATAAATATTTAATTGGAAACCCATTACTAAGGGATTAGTATTTCAGGCTGCATAAAGCACAAGTATGTCTCTTTGAGGATAGAGAGAACATGTCTCTCCTAGTCCAGCTGGGAAAGCTAAGTGGCTAAGAACTATGGGCCCAAAATGCAAGTGCAACAACAAGCCAAGCGTCTGCATGTTAAATTTTCAATATTAAAGAAAGCGAATCACAGAGTTGAAGTCCCTTTTTCTCTAACACAGCTGTCATGTCTGGAAAACAGTTCTGAATTCCCTAACGCGTCTCAGCAAATTAAATTGAAATGCTTAACAAAATCCAATCAATGCAATTGCATTATGTCCAAATTCAATGTAATGCAGTAATGCGTTGGTTGCCATGGTTTCCACAATTCCTGGAGTCCCAAGGGTGGGGGATTAATCACAGTCCTGCAACATGCCTCAGCAGCAGATCATCTCACAACAACAGCCTAGAGACAACCCCAACTACACTCCAAAGAATCACTCAATCCCCTGCAACTGTCTCTAGCAGCACTTGAAAACAAGCAATCCCTTTGAAGACCCCTTTAACCACTCAGCACCATCAAAAACTAGCAGCCAGTCCCATACATTAGTCTATATACCACATGAAACACCTGGAATACCTCACAGCAACACCCAAACTGCAAAAGCACTTCACAGCAGCCAGCAAAACCCAGCTGCCTGGAATCCTCCACATTAAACTCTAACTAACTAACTACACAAACCGCACAACAAATTTAACTCCTTAAAATACACCACAGAAGACAGCACACTGCTACCATTCGCCAGTGCAAATGCAAACATGAATAACAACAGTGCACAAAAACACCTCGAACTCCTTCACGTTGTGCTCAGGAAATGGCAGGCTTTGTTTCATTCCACAGCACAGAGCAAGAATCCCTGCAATTGCTAATGGAAACCAGGCCTCTGCCATGGAGCGTTTCGCTGAAAAGCGATGCCACAGTGACTCTTTGGTCCGTCACATGGCGGGGCAAACAAACACTTCACTGGCAGCATTCTCCTAATAGCTGCATTTTTATGAATAAAATTAGTGAGCTGAAATAGAGCTGCTGCTGCTGCCTGCCTTTTTTGTAAGATTATGTGCACCTTTTATGCACAACTCTTTGTGTAGCTAGATGTATTCATCAGTACTGTCGTGTCTGACCTGTAGACAGCTTGATAAGTTTGCTGAAGGCCGTTTAAATATCCCAAGTCAGCCACTCTGATTTAAATAACAGGTGTCAGAGTGTTCCCTTCCTTCCTCAAAGAGTGCTCTTGTGGCATGCGAGTCAGAATATTCAAATTGTCCTGTAACACGGAGCCATGCAAAACTCTGGAATGGCAAAGGCATTTCCTGTTCGAGCGTCTGGCGTCCCCTCGGGGGACAAGGGAGCATCAGTGGCCCAAAGCTGTCCTCGGACAGCGCTGCAAAGACACAGCGCTTCTTGTGCACGTTCTGCAGAAAGACATTGGCCACACTGTTCCGCTGCACCGCAGTGAAGCGTCATAGCACCGTTTTGCCCGCTGCGCCCCACCTCTGGTGGCCGGTTAGCTCTACTGCAAGGCAGCACGTGAGCTGCAGTGCATGTAACAAAGCGGACCGGCGAGGGTACGAATCTGAGAGGCAACAAATCAGCTGACCTCTCTATCCTGGCAGGAACAGAAGTACTAGTGTGATCAGAAACTGGAATTGACTAAAAATGAAAACTGTGAAGTTAGAAAAAAAAGCACAAAGTTATTAGTGCCGTTTATTTCCTCCAGCTCTGTGGTGGATAGATGATATTGAAACATGTCACAATTAACCCTGCCTCCACAGTTTCCAAGGTGATATGTTGACAGCCAAACATAATTACTCAGATGTACATATGTGCTGTTCTGGTATTTACCAACTGCAATCATGTGTTTGAACAGTTGTAGCCTATCTCTCCTGTGCACTGACATGACCTCGGAAGCACAACATTTAAAACCAAATGAATTAACACCACTAAATATATTTCCATGATCAATGTAGCTAAAATGCCTGTTTCTGATGACCTGTATGGAATATACAGGAAAGACTAGTCTGCTCAAAAACCATAAAATAATTGTGCCAATGACCAGCAAGTCCAGGTGTTCTGAAAATACAAGCTACAATGGATTGGAGAGAAGTGAAGAATTCATGGGCTATAGTACCTTAAGACTGCTTAAAAAAATCTTTATTAAAGTATGCCAAGGGGGTGTGAATTCATCAAGGCTAAATGGACACCTACTAAATACTAATAAAGTACTGTGGTTGTATGTGTTCTGTTTTTACATTAATTTTTGGCATTTAAATCACTATGACAAAAAGAGAACTTTTGCGCAATTAGCTCAAAGAATAAACGACCTTAAGAATCTGAGCTGGGAGTGCAGGTAAATGGAAAGTCACATGCCCTGAGGTCTGGGAATTATAACACATCTGCAGTACTGCATATGTCAGCTGATTTTAAGCACAGCTTCTGTATCCATATTCTAGGTGAAACTCCTGCTACATTCACATGTTGGGATGCAGTGGGATTATGGGTAAGGGTAAGCAAGTCATTTCATTTTGTAAGGGACTGGCTAAATGTTTTTGGAGCTACTTTCTAATATCTGTCATCTCTGTCCTACAGTGTTAGGTCACATAAAAGCTAACAAGATTGGTGAGAAATAAAGATGGTTTGATGCAAAGGTACATCCTAACAAGGTATACAAGTTATCTGCCTTCTAATCTTTCTGTCTAACCTTTAATCAGTTGTTCAGTTATGTGTAATTACTATCATTTAATTGTCTTGTTCTGAGACTGGACAGAGAAATAAGGACAGGTGAAATCCCTCATTCAGCATGAAGACCGTCCAACTTCTCTATATTCTTCCGATTTTTTTAACATAAAGTTCAGAAAGTACACCTGTGCAGACAGCAGGAGGATCACAGCAAAACGAAACAATAAACGGAGCACAAGCAAATCGGTGGTTTACGTCGAGAAAAGAATTTAGCCTGGCTGCCCCGGGTGAGCTACCCTGCGTACTGCTACCAAGCTGGACCCCACAAAGTAAACAGTTTTGTCACAACAGTATTGATCCTGGTTGCAAAACATGCGTAACACCAGAAAATCCCAAAGGCAAAGTGCAAACACTGAGACAAGAAAAGCTAGTAAAGGGACTGATGTAAAATTACTTTAATTGGCATCAGTACATCTGGACTACCACTGCGTACTACCTTCAGTAGTACTTAGTAGTACTTTTCCATTGACTGAGGATTTACTGTCACCTCACCTGAAAAAATACATCATTCAATATTATTTTGTTACACATCAGCTGCTTCTATTCCTGCTTTGAGACCAGATTAAAGTTAAAATTTGCATAGATGACAGGATTTTAGGCCATTTGCCAAAGCATCCAGCTATGTTTGTCTCATATTAAACTTCTGTCTTAATTGAAATTACATTCATTTTTATGCAGCACTCCTCCCTGCGTTGCCCTGAGCATTTAGCAAACGTTTGGTTTTAAACAGGTGGACGTACCAGAGGTGAAAATATTAGGCTACTCTTTATTAAAAACGTAAACAAAACAAAGGCACAAAAAACAGAAGACGCATAAACTGCTATGGTGGTAATAAAGGGAGGAAAAAAAAACCAGTAGAGGTCCAAGGTCAACTAGCTGCCCTGCCCCCTGCAGGTAAGATAACCTTAAAAAAGTATAACATTTCTATTTGGGTTGGTTAAAGACAAACAGTGGACTTCTGCCCAGCTCATAGTCAGAATAATGATAATGTTGAGCACGTCAAGCTGTGGATAAGCACCAGGTGAGGTTCCACACATTGCAGCTCACACTCTGTTTCATCCCTTTTAATAGCATCGTACCCAGCTAAGACTGAACTGATCCAAAGCTCAGTACATCCAAATGAGAAAGTCTGACTCTGCCCTAGAAGAGATCCCTTCAGGACTCACACTGGCCACAGAGAATCACTCACCTGAGCACCTTATCAACTGAGTCTTTCAAAATGGGGGGAACCCAGCATGAGAATATATTGCAAAGAAAAAAGCCAAAACAAGAATCCCTAAATCCTTGAAGTACTGATGCTGAAGCTGTGGCGTGACATATACTGAGTCGGCGAGGCTTGTATTAACAAATTCCAGAAACGAACACCAATGTGTATAAACTTATTTTCTGAAATGATAGATGAATCACCGAATGACACTTGCATTTGGGAAGAGCAGAATAATTTGTAATAAACACAAATGAAAGGCCAATTCTAAGAAAATGCATAATCTGTGAGTTTTGTGTCTCGTGTCTAACAGTGTAAATTGTGCTTCTCGGTGTTAAAAAATGTAAGACTGAACGGAAACAAAATGTGACATTATTTGCGCGTGCACGCACGCGCACACGCACACAGAAATTTCACATACAGGTCATGTGTATCTTGTGATATCTACTGTCATTCTTTACATTTATTCATTTAGCAGCATTCTAAACTGAAATATTTCCAAAGCTCTCATAAAATGCATCAAGTCGTTGTTTTCTTGGAGAATATATTTTTAAAATGTTTATTCAAAAATGTATGAAATGTTCGGATCCATTCTATGTATACCATCCATGCATCCATGACCTATGCTCCTATGCTATGCGTATATATAAACGACCAAAATCGTACGAAAACAATAAAGGAAAATTTCTATTTTAAAAACTCAATCGGAAATGTAAACTGCGAAAAAAAAAAAAAAAAACTTCAGGGCATCAAATATGAGAGAATCCTAATCAAGGTTTATTGTTTAAGACTGCATGCATATAAAAGGTCTCAGCTTTGTGTAACGTTACTTTTTTCCACCCAATCATCAAAAACCGTGTCGAAGCCGGTACTACGCCCGGTACTCTACTTGCATGGTGTTATTCACTTACAACATTAAAAGTACTACGACTTACAGCAGCTCTAGAAGAAAGTCGAAATGCACGTCATATTCCTCTTTCCACATTTCTTGTCTCCCGCTTCACAGCGTTTAGTCCCACGGAGAGCGCGGCGAAAACCCAGCCCGCTGGTTACATAAATCCATTTTTGCCCCTGTTGTGGTCCCTGCACTCAGCCCAGTCGTACTCTTTCACTAAAATGTGCTTGAAAACGACACATGGCGTCCAGCAGTTTTCGATTTAGAAGGATTAGAAAAATAGTCCATAGACTGACGTTCGTATGCACACAACGGTCTGCGCCAAATTATACATTATGTAGTTTCGTTTTTTTTTTTTTTTCTTCTTTACGTTTTTAATGTTCAAACTCTGGGGGAAGGGGCGGAGTGTCCTACAGCAAGGCAGCCTGCCGATTTATTCTGTTACACCGGACCTCAGTTCTCATTTTCCAGTGATGAAGTCCAAAAATGAAGCATAATCCGACTTTGGCTAAAGAGCTCACTCCAGGCTGGGCGACCATGAATCACAGGAAAAAGTACTGACATCACATATATTTAAAAATGCACACTGACATATACATTTATTTTAATTTGGATTACAACTGTAATTATTGTTCAAAACTATTACTTTTTATCTCCATAAATATGTTTTTTAGGAATACGCCATTGCCTTTGTGTGCGGGCAGCTGTAGAGAAAGAATGTCCGAAAACGGAATAGACCCCATCTGCAAAAAATTAGAGCAAGGCAGGCAGACGTAACGAAATGGCACTGGAGTAATATTACCAGTCAGCCTCCGTTAAGGTTACTGCATCAGTGTATTCCTAAACGGTGAAAATCTTGTGTAAGTGTATGACGCTCCTTTCGAATGAACTTTGTTGCAATATAATTTTGCCATACTCATTGTAATTCCCTTCGTGAATTGGCACCGTATGTGGAACAGGGGATACTGCAAACCCCCGTCGGAATCAATGCAGCTTATTTTAAATGTAGGTTATTTCCGTTGTCCTGCTTTGATACGTCGGTAGGGGGCGAAGCAGCGGGGCTTTTAACAACGGGACAGAAAGATGAGAATCACTGCAGAGAACGAGTGAAGTCGCGCACACGGCAGCACCATCAGATTAAAAACGGAGCTCAGATATGTGGTTTTGCTCTTTTTAGTTCACTTCTTCTCCTCTTCTGTTTCTGATTCTTGCAGAAAGAATGCACCCTTAGCTTTGACTCATCATCAGAAGTATACAAGACCCAAGAAGATATGTGAGGTATATAGCTGTTTTCTCCAGACTTTGGTATGATATCGGCAGGTAAGGTCATGCTGCAAGGCACATCTTAGCGGTGGTCTACCAGGTTCCAATTTGTTTGAGAGGCAAACCACTGCCCATCCCCAACTAGTGGCCTCACCTCAAGTAGCACCCCTCCTCCAACATTCAAATGACAATGAAACCACTATCCTATCCTATCATATCCTATCTTATCCTGTCCTATTCGTGTGCTCTGACAAATGCCCGGCTGTTGCCATAGTCACGGAAGTACTTGAACCTGTGAATACATGCCCATAGCAACTAAATGAAAAGTGACGTGTACAAGTTTAGCCTTTACTTCCCCTAATGCCTTATCCTGATTCTACCTGAAACAACTGGTAAATGCACAAAACCAGTCAAGGACAGAGCAGGTAAACACGTCACTCACACACACATATGCTATATTGCCAAAAGTATTGGGACACCTGCCTTTACATGCACATGAACTTTAATAGCATCCCAGTTTTAGGTCGTAGGGTTCAATATTGAGTTGGCCCACCCTTTGCAGCTATAACAGCTTCAACTCTTCTGGGAAGGCTGTCCACAA
>JABJVR010000002.1:4772182-4795374 GCA_025773905.1 Chitala chitala | reverse complement strand
ACCCTTTGCAGCTATAACAGCTTCAACTCTTCTGGGAAGGCTGTCCACAAGGTTTAGGAGTGTGTCTATGGGAATGTATGACCAATCTTACAGAAGCGCATTTGTGAAGTCAGGCACTGATGTTGGATGAGAAGGTCTGGCTCGCAGTGTCCGCCCTAATTCATCCCAAAGGTGTTCTATCGGGTTGAGGTCAGGACTCTGTGCAGGCCAGTCAAGTTCCTCAACTCCAAACTCACTCATCCATGTCTTTATAGACCTTGCTTTGTGCACTGGTGCGCAGTCAGGTTGGAACAGGAAGGGGCCATCCCCAAACAGTTCCCACAAAGTTGAGAGCATGAAATTGTACAAAATGTCTTGTTATGCTGAGGCCTTAAGAGTTCCCTTCACTGGAACTAAGGGGCCAAGCCCAACCCCTGAAAAACAACCCCACAGCACAATCCCCCCTCCACCAAACTTTACACTTGGCACAATGCAGTCAGGCAAGTGCCATTCTCTTGGCAACTGCCAAACCCAGACACGTCCATCAGGTTGCCAGACAGAGAAGCATGATTCGTCACTCCAGAGAACACATCTCCACTGTTCTAGTCAAGTGGCAGCGTGCTTTACACCACTGCATCCGAATCTTTGCATTGAACTTGGTGACGTAAGGCTTGGATGCAGCTGCTCGGCCATGGAAACCCATTCCATAAAGCTCTCTATGCACTGTTGTTGTGCTAATCTGAAGGCCACATGAAGTTTGGTGGTCTGTAGCTATTGACTCTGCAGACAGTTGGCAACTTCTGCACACTGTGTGCTTCAGCATGCACTGACCCCGCTCTGTCATTTTACGTGGCCTATCACTTCGTAGCTGAGTTGCTGTTGTTCCCAGTTGCTTCCACTTTGTTATAATATCACTAACAGTTCACTGTGGAATATTTAGTAGCGAGGAAACTTCACGGATGGACTTATTGCACAGGTGGCAACTTATCACAGTACCACGCTTGAATTCAATGAGCTCCTGAGAGTGACCCATTCTTTCAGAAATGTTTGTAGAAGCTGTCTGTATACCTAAGTCCTTGATTTTATACACCCGTGGCCATGGCGGTGACTGGAACACCTGAATCCAATGATTTGGAGGGGTCCTAATACTTTTGGCAATATAGTGTATATTCAATCAACAACTGCCAGTATAAACTAATTATTAACGGATTACTTTTAAAGACACGCTTATTGTTCTTGGTGTGTTACTTTTTTCAAACTGCCCTATTTGTACTTTTCACTGTTAATAATAGCTTGACGTTATGAACAAATGGAATATCTAATAAAGTTACACATAAATATTGTAACCGACCAAGGGAGCAGGCAGGTTTTGAACCTGGGTTGCCCACGCACAAGACAAAGGATTAAGTCCGCTGAGCCAAAGACTCAACTCTTTACCTCTGGGAGCCAATCAGTCTCTTGTCTTTGACCCCTGGGGGTGACATCACCATCACTGCAGCTGACCTGCCACCACCCACAGCAGTTACTACCTCCTCCATAGCCTCCTACTCAACTTCATCCTTCTTTTGGCCAAAGCATCTCATCCCGCTCCTAGCACCAGTGTAACAGACCAAGGGAGCTGGCAGGTTTCAAACTCAGGTCACCCACACACAAAACAAGAGATTAGCCCGCTGAGTCAAAGACTGAAGTTTTTAGCTCTGGGAGCTAATCTGTCCCTTGTCCTCAACCCCTGGGGGTGGCATCACCGTCACTGCCACCGACCTGCCACCACCCACTGCGGTCGCTACTGTTGTGGAAATTTTGTGGAGACTGGACAGTTGTTATTCAAAAGCTTTATTAATGAGGTTCTTTCCTTGCGCAAGGAGGCTCCAATGCCACTCTAACAGTCAAGTAAGCAGAGGAGAGTTTTATGGACAGTTTTGGTTACACCTCCCATGCGTTTATCATCTTACAACAAAATGTTCCAGAGCACAAGTTGCAGACAGAGGTGCAATATGTTTGAAAGGGCAAAAGTGCAGACAATGGCAAGAGTCCAATGTCTGATTTGAACCAGTTCAAGCTAGTCTTGCTGTTACAGAGCCTAACACTTTTTCTTTTTTTTGGCTTACTTGCATAAACACATTGAATACTTCAACATTTCCCATTACAACTGCAATATCTAATAAAATTACACAAGTAAGAGAAATAACATTTTAATATAACATTTTTAAAGTCTTTCTCTCTACAATTGCCTTCATAATGATGAGATTACAAAGGAGACTAGGAGTACTGGCTATTAAGACAGACTGCATTTTCCAAAATTAGTTTGCTGAATGACACACCTTCCACTCACACTTTTTGCGAGGGGTGGGGGGGGGGGGTCTACCTAGGTGCACATGACACCTCCTCCAACAGCAGAGACTGTGAAAGGCAGCTTTAATCACTAATTAACAAGGCCCATTCCCACCCCACATCCAGCACAGTGTCTGTGTGGATCAGCCACACTATTGGTTCTGGCCCTATTACACAAGATAGGGATTTCAGATAGGTAAAGCAGCATCTGATCCTTGAAGTATAAAAATATCAGAAAACAGGTCAACTACTGGGACAGTGCTAGTGAGAGACTGGCTCACTGAGTGTTTATGTTCATGGGGGTAAAGCTTTTATATTTGGATGCTATATTAATATGTGTGAATAAATCCACTAGCAACCAATAAAGGCAAAAATTCTGAGCATATAGAGTATGTGCAAAAACAAAAGTTGGAATCAACAGGCCATGCTGAATTCATGCTTAATCGACCAATGAATTCAAGTCTGACACAAGTGGCACTCAGGACTTTTCAGACTGCAAAGTGTGTGTCCTGAATGACGGTAGCCAAGTCACAGCAGCCAAATAAAAGTTCCGTCCACCCCCCCCCCCCCCAGTGACGTGGACAGCGAACCAATATCATTCACACCAGAGCAGAAACCCAGTGCCCTCAGAGAGGAAGGCTGAAGACGATGATGTCACCCTGAAAACAATGCCTCATTCAGAGGTCTGGCGGGCAGGAAGTCGCTGCTTGTTTAAACGACTGCATCTGTTGAACAACTACAACCAGACTGTGCTGACAGGCCAAAAAAAAGTTCTTCAGAGACTGAGCGGGTATATGTGTAAACTATGTAACAAACATAGATTGTTGTCTACATGTATCACCATTTACATCTTCGCATGCCAATTACTAGATGTTTTAAACATACGTTCTGTTCTATCTTATTAACATCCTTAAGTGATATATTCAAAGTTCTTCCCAGATCATACTAAACATCTGTGAAAATACTTGTAGAGCATTACCCATAGCTGATCTCTCAGCAGAGTCTGAGTTGATACACCAATACAAAGGGCCAAAAATGACACCAGGCTGTGGTGTGACACTGACATGGAGATATACCAAAAGCTGTAACTCCTGATAAATGTGTTTCTCTTAAATACTGAGTAAAAATATCTTAACGCTTATGTAATAAAAATTGCTTATATCTCTTTAAAACAGACATACTAATTTTAACAGAATAAGTACAGTTAGGATATGTTCATTTAATGTCTTTGATTTTACCATAAATAAACGTGGTACTAAAATGTGTGGAATTTATAGTTTCCGGCAACATGTGCATTAAATATGTGTAATGTCGCTGGCTGGTTAGGATTCCCTGTCATACTGGATGAGTAATGGAATAAGATCTGTCACACTGAAAACCTGTTCACGTGCTCAAAACCACGCCCGCCCCTCTGTCTCCTTCTAAACTGTGTACACCCCACACATTATGGCTCATGCCTGTTATCATGTTTACCACAAAGCAGCACTCATGCTGCTAATGGAACACAGTGCTTCAAAAGGTCCTTTGGTGAGGCCTTTCCAATGAGCACAGTCCCCCTTGTGGTGTTAGACTAAATCAGGCCAAACACTGTGATGATCTGGGCCTATAATCTGCCAGCCACCTGGTGGGGCGGCCCCTTCACCGGTGTCGATCTTTCCGTCACATCTCGCTCTTTTTGACGACCCCCCTTTTAAAGAGCTCCTCATCACGGGGCCACCGCCGAACCAGAAGTGGCACCTCACAGGGAACTCTGCTTCACAAGTCATTCTATATGTGGAGACTTGTTCTCAGGAGCCCTGGCCTGGGTATCACGGGTTGGCGTTGCTATGGCAACAGACAGAAATCCCTTCACCGTTGAAGTCAGCACAGACAAGCAGTTCACTCAGGGAGACTGACAAGCAGGTTTATAACTGGAAACAGATTTTTTTAAGAGAACACATATGTCCATATTGGACAGAGAGAAAATGCAGTCCCTTGGGTGTGAATTTCATAGTTTCGATTTCCTAATTTTAAACATACCTCTAAAATATTTGCTCATCTCTTTTTATCACACACACAAACAGACACGTATTTAAATATGACTTTTAAACAGCTTCATCTTTTCTATTTGACTCAAGCTTCTACAGGTTACTGACTAAAATACCCAGAGGTTGCCTGTGGGAAAACATCAGCAAAACACTAGCTGACACACTTCAGGAATCCTACTGATTTCCTAAGGTGTTGGCAAACATAAATTATACATGGGTGTGCAGTTATAGAGTCCCAGGACCCATAATAAAACCTCAAAGTAGAATATGAGCACCAATAGATTAGGTCCCTTTTAGAAAAACAACAAATGAAGGCCAGTTTCACCAGGACCAGATCCCAACAAGTGCAGTAGTGTTTTTATCCTTCTCCAGTATGAAACTTCCAGTTCAGTGTCCCCACAAGTACTTTGCAAGGCTGTCCATCTCACTGCTCTGCACCATTAAAAGCTTTCTGTCTGCCTCTCTGTGAACAGCAGCCAGCTGCTGTATGTCTCTATAAACAGTTCAGCCAAGTTAAACCTTGCAGGCCTGGAACTATACAGAAAGCAGCGGACTACACTGCACATGGGTCTTCACCCTGCTGAACGCACTAAAGCACATAGATCAGCTCGGATCTCTAAAGGCACAGAACACATTGAACTAACTGTACTGCATGGAATATTGGACAGAAGTGTTTGGAAAGCAACCCAGCAAAAATATGTGGTGGGCTCCTTGTTCCAGTTTTCCAGAGCCTGTGTAATACTTCACAATTTCACAAAAAAGTGAGTCACTCAATAAGATGAATTCCAGAGAAATATACAGGGAAAATTACCCTTACTGGATATCTGCTTTAAAAAATTCAGTGGCATGGTGGTGGTTTTGAAGGTTTGTAAAAATAATCATTGCTAGGGAGATTTAACTTTACACTGTATACTAGGGTATTCTACCCCACAAAAGGAGAGGTACCCTGATACCAATGACATAACTAGGACACAGTTAAAAACTACCTGGATATGGATTTGCCTAGATTATGGGCTGGGTTTGTGTATAATCCTAGAAAACATAAGTGTAGAAGTGGCATATGCCCTACCTCACAGAGCTAGGGAAGTTACTGGTACCATCCACAGGCTCGTGGGCTTCTGTGTGGAACCCGTTGGGCACAGTACGAAACGTGGAGCGGCTGAGAACATTCTCAGACCGGCTGCTGGTGATGGAGTTCCGGAGCGGACTGCCCATGCCGTCCGCGTGGCCCTGACCTCCGTTCAGGCCAGCCTCCAGCCCCGCCTCCGGCCCCTCCTGTTCCACCACTGTGGCAAGCTCCAGTGGCTCGATGAGCTCAGGCCCCTCCCTCGCCCTCTGCTGGATGAGCGGGGTGAGTGGCGCCTCGAAGCTGACACAGCTGTCCGTCTCATCGGTAAGTGACAGCACATCCAGCGAGTCCAGGCTGCTGTAGCAGGTCCCCCGTAGCAACTCCGACTCCACAATGCGCTCAAATGTGGAGCTGAAGCCATCTTGGTTCTCCCGCGCCTCCTCCTTATCATCCTCGTCATCTGCCTCCGCCAAAGGCTCCACCTGCTCCACAATGCGCTCGAACGTGGAGCTGAAGCCATCCTGGTTCTCTTCCTCTCCTTCATCATCCTCCTCCACCACCTCCACCTCCACCTCTTCCACAATGCATTCAAAATGGGAGCTAAAACTGTCATGGTTGTCTTGTGTCCCATTCATGTTGCACTCCTCTTCTCCGTTCTCCTCCTCCTCTTCCTCATTCCTGCTGTGGAGACAGAATAGAAGGCATACAAGGACTAAGCACTAAGTCTCATGCACAAAAAACATACACTCAAATGCGCATATCGGTGCGCTAAACACGTACTTACTGAGGACAGCGTGGATCTTGTTATTAATACATCTGAAATAAAATCTTCAATGACAATACCAGGTCATTGCTTAAAACTGAGCAGATGTACTCACTACCAGTAGAGTCTCCCTGAAATCCCACAAGTTTATGCTCTAATTAATGCCTGTAGTATTTTAGGCCTTCTTTCACAGTCCTATTGGATAAGTTCTGACCTGTCTACGTCTCTCGGATCCTGGTCACATGGGTCCAATGGCTTGTCTTGATCTAGTCCCTGGTTGGCTCCAGTATCCCCTGAGCTCCCCTCCATTTCTGTTCCGCTCATACCCAGCTCCGCTTCACAGGCCATGTTCCCCTCCCGACCGCTCACGCCCAGCCCCTCGTCCCTGGGCGTTGTAGAGGCCTCGTGTAGCTCCTCAGTCATGGCGCCCGCGGCCACGAGGGGGCCGGCGGCAGCACAGCTATGGTGGGGCGGGGTGAGTGGAGGCGAGTTGGGATCCAGGGCTGGCACAAATGTCCGGTCTGCGAAAGGGGAAGACAATCAGGATACCAGAGACTGATGAAGTGCCTGTGCTCAGCAGTAGGACAGAAAAAGAGCCCTGTTACAGCACTGACACCAACTGCAGGGCCAACTCTGAGAAGGAGGGATACAGGACATGAAATGCAAATGACCCAAATTAACTAAGGAGAAAGAGAAAGAGACCTAAGAGAGACTACAGCCAGGACTGTGCTAGACTTTGAAAGATGAAGTTTCAGTAGTCTACTAAGAGCTCTCATCGGCCTCCCAAGGCGAGGAATGTGGGTGACACCTTGCCACGCCACCTAGGTGCTGTGCTAGCCACAGGACACAAAGAATGATGTTGCATGAAATGGCCGAGTTGAGGACCAGACCATGCCCCCTCCCAGAAAGGGTTCTGGTAGAAAGCGATGGCTGAAGCACATCCAAGATGAGAAATGGAGGATTTTACTGTCTATCAGGATTGAGAACAAATCTGACAGCAGCCAGACAGCTGCGAAGGTGATGGAATCTGAAGAATCGGATTTAGGAATGGCTAGGTCAGAAAATCTTTTGTGTATGACCATAAAATTATCAGTACTTGGCAGACAGATTACTGTCAGATCAATTAGGTTTTGACCCCAGTGTGACAAACGTCCAACTTATCTTGCCTTATGGAGTAGAACAAAAGTTCAGATGCAGATCCAGTAGAAAAAAGGGGGGAATGGTCTGAATGCCAACCTGAAACAGGGGTGCACATATTTGTTGAAAAATTACTTTGACTCAACACGATCAGCAGAAAGCCTTTTTAAAGGTATTATGGGTTAGGCTGCTAAGGACCATGAGCAGGGGCTCACCATCAGAAAGCTATACATCCCTTGCAACATCCTAAAACCTAATTGGATCTAGATTAGCAGCTAAACCAGCTGTGTTGGATGTATGCAAAATATTATTCTTGTCACTACAGAAACGGGTCCGTGATCTTATAAAATTGAGACTGAGGGGAACGCTTGCTAAGGACCTACTGAGATCAAAGCATACACCCACAAAACCAGAGATGAAGAGTGTTCTGTAGCAAATGCGGGCTTTCTACCCGCATAAGGAAAAGAATTGGAAATAACACACCAGTGATCCTCTGCCACTTGCTTTTCTTAATGGCCCCATTATATTCAAATGCCTACTTCATACCAGTATCCAGATGAAGTTTACGAATAAATGAACAAGTGTGCGCTGCCCCCATACATCAACCTGTCATTAGAATATCAGGTACCCTGAGACCAGAGTCTGACATAATTAACAATGCAGAAAGAACAAGATACATCTAAGACATTTAAAACTGACATATATATATATATATATATATATATATATATATACGCCACACACCCACCCACCTCCCCAGCACGTTATGTCTAAGTTCTCTCTGACCATTACTTAGCTGCATTTTATAAGTCAGCCTTGTTGGCAGCCAGATGGCATTGACATTTCACTGGAAACTGTTTAAATTGTTTTAGAACTAAACTTGCTAGCTTGCTAACAGCATGCACATTGTCAAGCACGCATAATCAGGAAGGAAAGGTTTACAGGAAGTGACTCTGAGTGATACTAATGATGCTGCAGTGTGGACCTGACACATGTTCTCCTCTACTTCTGCACAATGTCTGCTTGTCATACTGTGACTGGCTGGGCATATCTCTGCATTTCTATACCTGTGTGTAGGTGTGTGCAAGTTTGTCCTTAAATGTCTTTGTTGACAAGTGTCTATTTGTGCCCATATGAGTGCAGACGTACAAGAGGACACTCGTGCTGTGCATGTCTATTAGTGTTTGCAGATGTGTGTTTGAACATAAATATTACTGTGTGAGTGTCTAGTGCAGGTAAGTTTGGACATGCTTTGTTACAAATCTGCAAAACAGTATGTGTTGGTATGTGTCTATGTTTTTGGGCTTGTGTTAACACCATTGAGGAAATTGCCTGTACATTGATATAAAGAACCATGCAGTATATTCAAAGCATTCCCGCTATTTCCACCAAAACAAGTTATCCTGCAAATTGAACAATATGGAACGCCATCTGCAAAGTAATTTATTAATGTAATATAATCCTTCAGAAAAGGTCTGATGAAAAAGAAATCTGATGCAGTTGCTTCAGGATTATGATTTTGGACCAGCACAGGCCCTTCTATGTTTCTTCTCTTCGTTTTTAATTAATCAGCTTCCCCCATCACGGGTTCGTCTTGCTTACCAAAGCGCTCTTACGGCTCTGCCTTTTATTGATCTTTTTTTCCACGCTATTTACACAGCCAAATTATCCGGAGTTTGCAATTCAGGACAGCGGCTGTCTGGAGAAACGGGCGCTGATGGGGAGTGCGGTAGGAAGTGGAGGAAAAACAAAGGAACAAATACAATGAGAGTCAATCAGCGAGCAGGCGAAGCCCCTGCCAAGCTCGCTCCCCGCTCGCGAGGCACAGTGGTGCAACACTCAGTGAATATCCATATGCTCTGGCAGGCGCGCGCGCAGACACGCGGACGGAGCAGCCAGACAGCACGGCACTCGCCCCGCAACTTCGCCACTCTCATACGTGGCGTTTCGATTGAAAGTAATAAAAGAAAAAATATGTCATCACCACCAAAGACTGTTTCAAATATATAAGCAGAATGCAGTTTGTCATAACTATATTTAAGCAGACTTTATTTGAAAACGAGGCTAATGGTTTTCTCAAAGAACAGGAAATGTTCTGCATTAAAACTTGTTTATAAACACATCGTCATCGCATTGCTAGGCAACGTACAAATGAGCATTATTTATAAAGCACCTTTAAATTAAATATGGAAAAACGTTTTTCACGCCAATTAAATGAGCTATTAACTGTGGCCTCCTTTCATAAATCTGTTGAAACAGACAATCACATTTTGTAAATAAATGTGCTGCGTATACCTCAAAGGCAAGACGTAGAACAGGTTGTCTGCGGCTGCCTCCAAAACAACTCGTCGTAATAACATTCAATTACACAAACTGGATTACAGACAAAACATGGCACAATTAGATTATTTAAATGAAAGAGATAGGTTTTGTGGCTGGAATGGAGTACCAGGATTTCACACTTGGACAAATAATTAATCTCAGTTTCTTCTGAAATCTGCATAAATATACTGAAGACATTTATGTGGTGAAAATAATAAACGTCTGAGAAAAAAATTGACAGTGTTTTCTTTAGGGCATGAATACTTTAAACCCTGATAAAGTATGTGTGGTGTACAAAAGGAGTTTCTAGCAATCTAGGCTGGAGATGCTTTTGTGTGTTTTATACCACAGAGGCAAGTTAACAGTACAGGAACTGATGGCAGAGACATCTGTTATTATTATTATTATAGCAAAATTAAGTTTTACTAATTGAGCAGGAGTCAATGTACATTGTTTATGTTAATTGTACTAGCACATCAATATAATTTACCTTCATACACATCTCAAAAATAGCCTTCAATTCTACCCAGACACAATAAAACATTAGGGTAGAACTGCAAAAGATTTGTTTATCAACAAACAATTTGGTATACAAAGGTAAGAAATTAACTTTTATTTTAATTACATTTATAAGATGTTGATGGGATGTTATTGTATCTTTTACAATTAATTGATAGGAGCTTCTCACCTGAGTAATAATGCGAGAGGCAAGCTCTTTCCAAAACAATTTCAATATTTTGCACTCATAAAACAGGTGAATAAAGGGTTCTTTTCTCTGCTTACAGAAAACATACACCTGTCCCATCTAGTGGTTCAATGGGTAGAACATCAAGCTAGGATTCTGAAGTCTTCTGGTTTGAATCCTAGCCCAGCCACCAGGTGTGTCCCTATGCAAGACGCTCGTTGAAACATGTATATGAAATGTTATAAATCACTTTAGATAAGTGTCTGCTAAATGAATATTTAATCTGTGTATATACTAAGTAATGGGTTCAATGGATGTGTTATATGGTTTTGAAATACACATCTTACTTTGTCAGAGATACAATATATGAATGGCATAAGACAAGCCTTCCTCCAATTTATTGCCATAATATATGAATTCCAATAATATTTCCTTCTAGGAGTGATGCTATTTGTCTTTTGAACAATTCCCCATATGTTTAAATACTCTTAACGTAGTTTATCTCTTAAATCTACAGCACCAAGCATTAAGTTAGACCTAAAGATCCTGACTTCCTCATGGGTCAAATGAAGAGATGCCACTATAATGCACGCAGGAAAGAGATACGTGACACACCTGCAACCCATGCTGGCACACAGAACACATCTAGATAAAACTGTCTTCAAAGTATACTGTCCATTTTGGCCATGTGCCATTTCACTGAATGCCACTTGGAACTAAGCTTTCACTTTCTTCTAACTTTCCAACATAAGATAATCAAACACCAAGCCCTGGAGGGCATCAACAGAGCACACCATACTCTAATGTGCAGAAAGCACATTATGGCCACCTCCTCTGTTACCTAATAGCTCATCTCCTTGTCCAGCCTAAGCAGTCACAATTCTTAGTCCTTCCACTGAAGGACTTTAGGTGCTCCTCAGAAGAGGAGTGAGAAAGCACACCGAGACAGAGTGTACAGCTGTGTGGACCGGAATAGGGAGTGCACACTGAGGCACTGCAAGGCCAGTCGCTCTGCCGGCACACACGCGAGACACACGCGAGACACACGCATGTGCTACACACAGGATACAGGGCTGCTGCTGAGTCACACCTGTGCCGACGGCTCGCCTGTATCTCAGAGTCATTTAGGTGACGTGGGGTGCTCTGACAGAAGGATTTTGGTAGAAGCCTAAAGCTTGTTAAAAGAGACAATAGATTCTTCCCACATGCCCTATAAGGAACTTTTGCACTGACTGAGTCACAGCGTACCATTACTAAGCCGACAGTGTGGAAACACAAGTCCCGTTCTGAAAGCAGCAACAAAGGACACGCTGATCACCTTGTCACCCCTTGACTGATAACAAAAAGCAGGAGCTTGGAGGTCAACAAGCGCCGATCCATCAAATGATGCCGTACTTCCACGATTATTTTGTGCAGTAACGCCTGCCTCATGTCGCTATCGTTCTCTCTTTTGTTTTCTGTTGCTCTCTGTCTAGCTGCACAGACTATGCAGACGGTTTTATCTGTGAAAAATGCTTGGTTATCCGGCCCTCGTCTCCACTATGTAATCACAGCATGAGCTGCAGTGTGTCAATCAACCACATGACCTACTAACCCTGTTCCTTAGAAAGCATACGCATGCTTACGCATATGTGATATCTACGTATTGAATAATAAGCACAGGTCTTGGCACTTTATATTGGCTACAAACTGTCGGTAATGCTCATTAAAATGGAACGTGCATGCAAGCATGCAACTGTTATACGGTCAGTCTGCAGCAACCTTATGATAAACATAAACACACTGAAGGCATTTCCTATTGGAGCTGTGAGTATTTTATGCAACACAATAGACTGCCAGGAAAGGTGACTTGCATCACCACAAATGCCATAAAACGTTTATAACGAACAACTTTAACGCCATGCCGGGCTTGATTCAGAGTGAATTACTCAGCATTGAAAACCTGCGCCTCGTAAATCACCTCTGTCTGTCAAATTTACGGCTTCAAGGTCGAACGTTAGGATATATTGTGTCGTATAACCTAAACTGGCTTCTCCTGAAACATACTGGAGATTTTAGCAGCAGTGAAATGATTGTGTTTTATTAATGCGAGTCTGTAAGGAAGCACGCCGAATGCACATTTAATAAAAGAAAACGAATTAACTCTATTTTTCTTTTAGTGTCTAGTCTGGTGCAGAGCTGTCTAGGCGTCAGACGCCTTTATTTCGACTGAATGCATTGACGATGCGTCTCCTCTTGAAAGGGTTAACAATGAACTAAAGAATAAGCCTTATCAAACGTTTTCATTGTGTCTGTATTTCACATGTTCAGACTCGACCGTCATTATCATCAGATTATGCTAGACGCTTAAATAATATAATTAAGATAATAACGGGGGGATGGATAATGAGGGGGGTTTTTGTTCAGTAGCCGGTATCCGCTGACGCACCTGTTCCGTTCTACCCGTCCTATTCCGTCTATGAATATGTGGACCGTACTTTGACATGTCACTCACACTGTGTGACACCCCACCGGCACCAGTAAGGGATAACGACTTTAGATGAAAACACATACACGCACACACGTACAGCTGACTAGAACCAAGATGCAGCCATATTTCCCCAACCTCCTAGCGCAGTCACCATGACAACAGGATGATTGGGAGACTGCTCGCGCTGGATGGTGCTTTCTTCCTTCTGAAATACATCTTGCTTTGCAAATGCAAGTTGTCTCGATAGAAGGTAAAAACATTTCACCGAGGAGTAAAAACTCAGCATGAACCCAGGACGAAAGAACAATGTACAAATTAAATAACGTTCTGGCTTTCTGTTGGCTTGCCGGTCAGGGAGCATCAAGCGTGTTAATGCGCGCATTTCAATAATTCGTTGCTTATGGATTTGAAACTGCAGAGACATGCAAAAAAATTAATAAAAATGTCTTTAAATGTTATACATAACGAGTTTTCTGGTTGTCAAAACAGCGCAAATACTAGCAGCCAAAGGGGGCTATGCACGATAACTGTACGTAATAAAGGATTCTTCCACAGATAGAGCTCTAAAATGTCTTTAGTTCTAACCTCGGTAAAAAGGTACGAATACTGTACAATTAAAAGCGATTTTCACTTACCAAATGATAGGCTATATGTTCAAACTCGACGAAAACAGTAGCCAGCTTTGAACCGTGGTTTCCCTTTCTCCCTGCCCATTCATGCAAAAGAAAAGATCGAGATTTGTCGTTCACACTCGTCCCGTCCACTCGATTTACTCCACACGAATCCGTGCTTTATATTATTCTGCACGGAGAGTCAGCAACCCAGCGCTGCCACTGCTCGCTGACTGGGCACGCGGGAGGTCCAGCCGGCAAGAAGTAGCGATCCGACTGAGCGAGTGTGGAGTCTGTGTGTGCGAGTTTGGCGGCTGTCGCGCCGTCCTCTCTCACGTTGCACCGACGCCAGCCAAGATGCATTGTAAGCACGAGGCTTCGCTACACATCATTATACTATTCTAGTATTTATTGTTAACATAAGAAAATAATGGGTAGAACTTTGAAAATTATGAAAATTAAATGTCTTTAAGGCCGATCAACCTCATGAGGATCAACCACTCATCTGACATAAAATATACAACGAAGGATTAATTATGTACAATATATAGTACTCAATATTCATTTAAAATGGTAATAAAGTGTATCAATATTTTTATAATATTTATATTTATGGGTGTGGCTGAATTCATGTAAAGTGGAAAATGTAGATGAACATCGTGTAGGCTACGTGGTGGGGGTTCCTGGTCTGTCTTTCACCTTAATCTGGTCAGGAATTGCAAGGTAGGGGTCCAGAGTGTATGCACAAAAATGGCTGAAAGATAAAATCTTTGGAAATGGAACTGGCAAATTTGGGAAATGCAAGGTAGATGTGAGGAGTATTGGAAAATGGTTTGCTTTAAAGCAGGGTGTCCAAGGCTGCAGATGACACATCCTTCTCTTACAAACATTCTTTCCCACTGGACGTTTCACCTTTTTAAGTCCTAACCAGGACCACTTCCTGACATGTTTCCTAACCTCTCTCAGTCCCTTTAGCCTTAGAGAATGTCACCCTGAAATGTTCAGTGCTGACCACTTTGGTGCTGAACCTCCAGCAAAATGCTATACAAGGACTCAAATTGACAAAACAGGAGCCGTAAGTACCTGAGAAGCTCCTAAGGATCATCTTGAAGAAAGGTTGGATCTGCGGAGACAGTGCTCCTGGAACGGCCAAAGAAGTGGAGGGGCTCTAGCCTAGAACATTCTGTCTAGATGGGAAGGTGAGGGGGACCCACCATGCCAACACTAGACACCATCAGCCTTGTTTACTAATTCATTACCTTTCTGGGCTGCCCCCTCCCTGGCCATGAGGCTGGCTCTCCCATGGGAGCCCCCTAAGGACAGGCGATGCAGGGAAGTGTGTGTGTGTGTGTGGGGGGGGGAGTGTTGTCCACTGAACCACACAATACCAGAGCTGAGGGACACATGGCGTGGGGGAGGGTGACAAGACCTTGATGAAGGAAACCAAGGGTTAAAGTGGGGAGACGGCAGAATAGGCAGAGGGTTGGCTAGGGCATGCACAGGCAAAAGAAGATGCTGATGACACACCAAACAGCAAAGGTAGCCCTCCTTCCATGACCAGCATTTTACTCACAAAAGCAGAGGCTAATCATCCGACAGGCCATGACAACGGTAGGATGATAATAACCATTTGGCTCCGGTGCCACCATGCCTTCAAGTAATGCAGGCCAGTCTCACATTCCAGTGTGTGAGGGACTTTCTCATTGCAGTGAGCTAAAACAAAGGCAGTGCTCCACCACCTAGTTATCCAAAGACCCTAACCGTCGTTCCTCTTCAAACACGTTCTGTTATTCCTTCTTCTGAGCCAGTTGGTGGCCTGCATTCTTTGGAGCCTTTTGTGTCAGCATATACAGACACCCGTGTGTGTGTGTGTGTGTGTGTGTGTGTGTGTAGTGTGTAAAACGAACACTGCTGTGTTAGCAAAAATTAAATCTGTAAGCTGTGAGTGTGAATTGATGCACTGTACCTTTGTAGTTCTTGTTCCTTTTTATTATTATTGGTTTTTTGATCATATAAATGTACTTTGGTTAAAATTTTGAAGGTCAAGGATTAAAATCCACTAAAATCAATAAGAGAATCCAGGTACAGTAATCCTACAGATGTTACGTTTTTTATGATCCCTGTAACCCAAAGAGCAGTAGGAAACGCAAGTATGCTTTTTATAGCCAAAAAGCAACAGTTTATATATATCAAAATATATATATATACATGTGTTCTTGGTTTTGTGTGTATGTGTGTGTGTGCGTGCGTGCACACATGGTTGTATAAATGTGCCTAATCATCTCAGGAAAGGGCTGATATATTTTAGTGATAAACCATAGCTTTTCTTCTGTTGAGACTGAAACAGATATAGGTGGACCTACTTTCTCATGTCTTTCACTTGTCCTAATCCCAAATATGCCCCATGTGGCATTTGGCATAAAATCATTCAGAATCCAACATGGTGACAGTGGAATTCCAACCCAAAAAAATAGTTTCTGCTAACATAATACATGGATATAAGCAAAAACATTGCCTCCAACTACATACCTATAAGTCTATACCTGACCAGGAACAACATGTCTCTTCTTTACTATTTTGAAAGAGTGCAATACACACATAAACACACACACAGATTTATCAGTTATTTGCCTCTGTACTGGGAACTTCTCTGGAGCCTGCAAAGCTGATTGTGGAGAGGTGTATGCTACACAAATTGTTAAACATAATGGAGAATACCTCACACCCCTCCACGACCTTCTTGTCCGACAGCGAAGCACTTTTAGTTAGACTACTTCAGCTCCTCTGTGACAAATGACATTACAGGAAGTCTTTCCTGCCAACAGCTATCTCACCTTACAATGACTGTCTCTGAGTCAAGAGAGGGATCTCCTACTCTGACTGACTATAAAGTATGTATGTTAACCATGTCCATCACACACATTGCACAATAGTTTTCTTATTTTCATTCCTTATTTCTTAATACAGTATATATATTTTAGAAACATCCTTATTTGTTCTTACTTATAGTTGTAACCCCTTATAGTTGTGTGTCTTGGCTACTGTACCAACAGAATTTCCCCTTGGAAATGAATAAAGTATTATCTATCATCTATCTATCTCAATCTTGGAAATGAAGCTAAAAATTAAAAATGAGCAGTTTTTAAAATATAACATTGTTTTCTTTGCATCATAACCACCATGGCTGAAAGTGGTTAGTTGCTGCTGAACTGAAAAACATTAAGGAGATCGTGACTTACATGGGAACACAATATAGCACTGCATGAATATGCATGTATGGTATAGTATAGTATCAATATGATAAATTGAAATACAAAACGAACTCAATTCATTTGTATATTATGGGGTGATGTATTAAATTATGCATTAGTTCTGCTTCATTTACAGAGAAAATAAATTGCTTGTTAACTGTGCAATGGCAGAATTATCAGACACAAATTGGTCTTAAAATTGCCACCAGAAATCTCACAACATGAAATTCTGAGCAGACATGTGCCTGAGTGTGAATGGGCGCAACATCACTGTACCTGACTGACAGGTACCCCAGTATATAAAACACAATATGCACACAGCAGTATATCAGAGCATGTGTTTAAAATATATTCCACACAAAAATACAATTAAACATACATTTAACTGAAAACACATCAATATGAGTTACAGTCAAATTTAACTGGAAGTAAATGTCTTATACTGACCAATGCATCCCTTACATAACATACACTTACACCTGTAATAGACTGGTTTGTCTGACATTCACAGAAGACACCTGTATTTATGAGTGAATTTATGCATGTTTTTCACAATGTTTTATGTGTTCAAGAAGTGCTGTTGTAACACCACAGAGAATACTGTCAAGGAGGTTCTAGGGTGGGTGCAGCTGTTTTGCAGATGCACTGTGCAACATGATTTGTCTTTTTTTCATCCAAAATAAAAATAAAACAGAGAGAGAGAGAGAGAGAGAGAGAGAGAGAGAGAGAGAGAGAGAATTGCAATCCTGCCAGCTGGTGGTTAAAGGAGCTGCATAAATGCTTGAATATCCTGCCTCCATCCCGCCAGAGCGTACAGGCTGTCATTTTGGCAAGGAAGCAGTTCTGAAGGAAGAGCAGCCACTGCCAAGGCCAGAGAGGGACCTGCTGGGCCAGTAAATGCCACCCTGTCAGCAGCCTGGATGCGGGTTGGTTCCTGTCCCCTTCCTCCATACCTAGGTCTGGACCCTGACCCAGACCTGTGCTATGTCTCCCTCTAACTGCACAACGATCTGCTGGAAATCAATGGCTTTCTCTGGAATTACATTCATACAATGAAACCTTTAGTAATGTGTCCTGTTTGTTACAAACAACTTTCTCTTTTAGAAATAGTAAGTAGGCTAACATCTTCCCTTAAAGGACCATGGCTTATTACTTGCTACTGTTACCACTAGATGGTGGTACATGTCTATAAGTAGTAGTTAGATTCTTACATTCTTCACGAAGATGAGAACGAAATGAATACAGTTATTAAATTACGCTTTTTCAGTTACGGTTAATTACATGCAAGAATTTAAGATCCATTTATATTTATGATATAACAGAATGCACTCTTGCACATTTTTGCCAAAATAGAATTTCCAGGCTGAACATTACTGCACTTTATAATATAACAATTTAATGGCATTTTGGCGCACCCTGGTGGCAATAAAGACTCCACGACAGACCTCCTTAACTGAAACAGTTTTCCACAAAAAATATTAATATTCGTATTTTTGTGATTCAATTCTGAATAACAACGGTGGTCTTACTGAGTGATCTGTACATGTTAGACTTTTGGATTCAAATCAGTTACTAGTATAAATATGGTAAAGCGTTTTACTCAGTTAACATACACCATGTTAACATCTATTACTTGAAGCGAATGAACAAACAACGGAGGATGAAAGGTATGTTGCTGGTAGTTTCCCCTTGGAGAAACTGAAGGACATCTAGCGCTGCATGTGGCGGGTAAACAAAATTATGTTTCCCGTACAAAGGATCAAAACAAACAGGAGGTGTTTCAGTTAATTTAAAACAAGCCCAGTTATGTCGCTGCAGATGGTTTTTGTTGTGAATGTCTAAGAGTGGTCAAGGCCAAGGCCTACATTTATCTTATCACTGGTGTACTGCGATGTCCTGGCAGTCATGAGCTGCTGCGAGTCATATTGCACATTACCATGTGACAAAGACTACTCTGAAACGAATTACTAAAGCATCCTTGACAGAAGGGTCTTCTTCATCGACTTCTTCGCTGACACTTGGTGGGACCACATTACATCTCCTGCATGGTTTGATTTCAGGGTCTGGTCATCTGTACGTCTTCGTACCCAGCCCCGTTCTACCCCTAACCTTCTCACCAACTGTGAACGCAGTTCTCCCTCTCTCAAATTTCAGGCGCTTTCAATGCAGTTCAGGTGCCTTTATTGACACAACAAGGAGGCGTGGCTAAGCGGTCAGACATGAGCCGACAGCCGCACATGGACATGAGTACATTATACATCAGAACACAGTGACAAACTCGGAGACTGGTTAAAGTTTGAAATTCAGCAGTAGCTTTACTTATTTCACTCGAGGCGAGAAGTTACATACAGCATTGTTCAGTCAACGCACACTGCTTTGTTAATTTCCCAGGAGACCGTGAAGCAACTCGGTTTCAGACAGAGTATGGAGGTACCGGCACATTTACATTGTTTTGTGTTTGCGGTGCACGTCCCAAGAGGGGTGTGGTTTTCTTTCGCTGTTTTTATAAGGCAATTTATCAGGCGCCGTCCGTCAGCTGGGCTTAATGCACCGAGCTCACCCCCAGAAGCTCGCTCTGAAACGCGTCCGTCTGCACTGGATTTCTGTTGTGGCAAATGTGAGGCTTCTTTAGAACTCAATTCCACTTTTTTATGTGTTCAACAGTAATGTATATTCATTAACATCTGGCATTATTTTGTTTGTTTTCTTACAGCGTTTTTAGCGCTGTTTGAACATGTCTGTCTGGTTCGTCTGAATTTTCTTCCCACAGCGCCCCCCCTCCCTTTCTGCCCTAAAGTGAAGCATCTGTCTCTCTTATTTCACTCTCTTATACCTTCCCCCTCCCTCCTTCCTCACTGCTCCCCAACACAGCCCTCCACCCCCTGTCTTCTCCACCTCCCACAAATTCTGTGTGCCTCTTTTGACTTCAACGGGATATGGTTTGGAGCTATTAACATGCCTGCTGCTTCAGTTAGTCCAGCTTTGAGCTGATTCCTGAGCACTTTTTATTGTCTGTCAAGTGGAGAATCAGTGTGTCTGCCCTTGTTTGTAAGATAGAGACAGGGAGGAGTAAAGAGTTGAGAGAGGGAGGGAGAGAGAGAGAGAGAGAGGGAGAGGGAGAGAGAGACCGACCATGGAATGCTGTGATGTCACCAGCCCAAGTCAGATACAAAGGCATGAGGACACATCTGCTCTCCTACTCCTGCTGTTGACTTACAGGCACCAGCATTGCTGGGAACCATCTGTAGCTTGCTGTAAGTACACCCCACTTTCATAGTCCCTCTATCCTCCTTTCTCTCCATCTTCTTCCTTCCTGTTAGCCAAGTCCACTTTCAAAACTCCGGGTGTCTCCCTGTAAATCAGGCGACGAGCGTGCGGCAGGCTTATCTCGCTCTCACAACTCTGTTTCAGAACTCTTTCAAATCCAAAATGTGTTGGACTGGCACAAGTTTCACCTTTCAGATCTCCTGTAAGAGTAGTCAGTGAGATTAAACAGCGACAGATTTGCCGGCTTGGCAGCCTGACAGCGGCGTGAGAGTTTCGCTCTTCCTTTGTCTCGCAGTTAGTGTCTTTTCTCCTTGGCGCAGCAGCTGCTGTGAGCTGAATCATTGCATCCCCCCCGTGCTGGGGAGCACAAGGAAGTGTGCCTGTTGCTTTGTCCTTTGGTGGGAGACGGAGAGGAGCAGCTCTCCTCCTGTGCTCTGGGTGACCTCCTGGCTTGGGGGCTCCTGCTGCAGGCTGAGCAGAGCTGTCTCTGGGGAAGACATGTTAGCCGCAGCAAGGATCCATGCCTCATGGGGCTGGGGGGGGGTTCTATGTTTTAATCTCCTCCCTGCCAAGGAGGAAGTGGAGGTAATAAAAGTGAGAGAAAGGGAGCAAGCGGAAGCAAGAATTTGCTGACCAAATGTGTGTGATACTTCCCCGTGCAGCTTTCCAGCCAACGAGTGCGTTGCGAAGAGCTGTGAGACTGGCATGGCGAGGGACGTGGCGGGACACTAGGGGGAGCAGAGCGCCTGCCTCTGTGGCCCTGTGGATGTGAAACCCCTGTGCAAGTGCTGCCAGACGTGGAGAGCTTGGAGGGGGGAGGTTACAAACGGGCAAAAATGCTGCAGCAGATCCTGAAGGACATGTACATAGACCCAGACGTGCTGGATGGCCTGAACGAGGACCAGAAGAAGATCCTGTTCTTGAAGATGAGGCAGGAGCAGGTCCGACGCTGGAAGGAGCGGGAGGAGAAGCTGGAGAAGGAGGGTGGAGGGGGCCTGAAACCCAAACCTAAGAAAGGTACTGTCTGCCTCCAGCTGGAGCTGGTTTCGTTTTTACATCAACCCACCTCTTTAATTTGCTTTTCCGTTGCTTCCTCTGAAATATGGGGCTCCACATCTGCATCCAGAATCTTCCTCTGCCTCGTGCCACAGTGTAACTTTAGCTCTGCATGTATTCTAAAATCTCATGTCAGCAAATGTTATATGTGCAGGTCAGGAGAGGACAAGGCACAGAATTGCAGTACAGGCCCTAAGTGTTTAATTAATTCTTTCCAGCAAGGTTGCCCTGAGTTTCCTTAACTTTGACAAAACTGTAAGCTACAAACAGTGTTCTGTGTAAGCTGTCGGTGATGCACGTTGAAAGCCTGAGTGACTTGTAAGCTTTGGTGGCTGAGGGTCTGTCTCAAGAATACCAGAGTAGATCACATGACCAGCCGGCTCATAAAGTATTGTCTAATAACAATGTTCTGCCCAGTACAAGTTACATCAGTGTATTTTACTAACCACTATAGTCACCTACAGCGTGCATCTGTTGGCGTCACTGTAGTTTAACATGCAGCACAAAAGTGCTCAACACTTCACAAACTGCTCTTTGCACTAACCAAATATAAAGAGTTGAGCACTAACAGGAAATGCCTGAGATTTTCGTAAGCTGCTATTCTGAGAGTCAGACAAGACCAGCGATTTCCCAACCAAGAGGAAACTAAGACTTAAACAAATAATTGCTGTTGTTGCATGCAATCCAGTAAACGTGGGCAGATTAGTAACAGGGTCAACTGATGACTGCCACGGTTAAAAGCCGGTTCCTCTTGAGTCTACAGGCCAGTCAGAGTAATTTGAAAACTTGATGGGGGGGTATTCAGCAAGGAGCTTCATCTGGCATTTTAAAGTGTGTGTGTGTGTGGGTGTGTGTGTGTGTGTGTGTGTGTGTGGCTGACAGTAACACAAACCCCCCCCCCCAACCTGAGAGCAGGATGTGCTTCTGTGGGGGCGGTGTCTGCCTGGGATTATCATGTAAGGCACAAGCTCACCTCACCACATTTTTTCTATAACTGCTTCCCTTCCCTGTACCACGGGGTTTGGTTCTGTAATCGTTCGGAATATGTTTTTCTAACTTTGCAAGTGAAAAGGTGAGGCTATCTCACCTCTCATCTGCCCACTCCGGGGGCTGACAGGCTGCGCGAATGCGTCAACACACACAGCTCTCGCTCTCAAAATGCAGAAGATGCTGGTCACACGTGTCCCAAGCTGGATAATTTGGCACAAGTAGTGCATCAGGGCTCAGGCAGTGGGGTGGGGTGGGTGGAGCCTGGCTTTCAGCTGGCCTCGTGACAATGCAATCATTATGACATAGGAACAGGGACCCTCTGTTTTCAGACCACCTCTGCAGCTGTTCATAGCATCAGCAGTTCTCGTTTCTCTTCATATCTCTCACTGTCACGGATCTTAGAGCTTGCATACTCCGCTGATGACCTGCTGTTACTCTACTCATTCCTCAGTAACAAATTAAAAGAGAAACTGCCAAGATATAGATACAGCTGAAGAGTGAAGTCAGAAATGTGTAAAAGAACTGACACGTTCTCTGTTAGCTAATCATGTGCTTCTGTGTCATGATTGAAGCCATTAATTCATTTTCTGATTTGCTTATCCTATTGAGAGCCATGGTCTCTCTGATTGGAGCAAAGGGAGAAACGTTCCGGCTGTTTGGCTGCTTTTCAGACAGGGGTTCCTTCAGCTGTGTGTCTGTACCCTAATGATGGGCTGAGAGGTGTACAGGAAACCCATGGATTCACTGGAGTGCGATAGTGAGTGAGCCGCCTACGTAACACCTGTGGCCTGGTGTCACGGAGACCCAGAGCTGACAAGAGGCACGTATCTTCAACAAGTCGTTTTTCAGCTTCCTGTGGTGATACACTTGCTGTCTGAAAACCATACAAAGAAGTCATCTTAGTCGAAATGTTTGAGAACATTACAGAGAAGATCATTTGGTCTGAGACTCTGGAGCTGTGTTTTCTTAATGCTATTTAATAAATAAATGAAGATTTCACTGTTTCCTGTGGAAAATTTTAGTATCTGATCTTAATATTGCCTTTGTGGATATAAAGTAGATTTGATAAGCGACAAACACTTCATGTTTCACTCTTTCCTGAAAATGGTGCTTTATCTGGCTTTGTTCAGTCTTTGAGCAAGTAATTTATGGAAATTTGCTAATCAATAGATTAATTACAGTAAATGTAATCTGAATAATGTATCTAAGTGTGTGTGTGTGTGTGTGTGTGTGT
>JABJVR010000002.1:4748812-4761397 GCA_025773905.1 Chitala chitala | reverse complement strand
AATGGTTGTAATTGCAGGTCAGTTGGGAGTGTGTGTGTGTGTGTGTGTGTGTGTGTGTGTGTGTGTGTGTGTGTGTGAGAGAGAGAGTGATGTATCGCCTCCTGCAGCTGTCTGCGTCGTGGTTTTCGCTTTCTCTCCTTCCGGCTCTTCACCTTCACAGGGAAGGACGCGCATTCTGCCGCTCCCCTGTTCAGGCCCTGGGCGACGTTCACTCAGAGCTGATAAGTGACGGAGCCTCCAGCTGCCACATAGCCCCCTTCTGCCCCTTCCCCGCCCTTCCCAAATCAACCTTTCACACATGCACGCGCACACACACATGCAGTCCCTAGCCTGGCTTCACGCACAGACACGCCACTCCGGAATTCTGCCCTCTGCCCCACTTCTGGCCCTCCTCTCGGAGGGGGCGGGGGTCTTTAAAGAGATACACGCAGAAAAAGAGGCTATTAGCTTTACAATACTATTAATTACACTTAATTACATTTGTTCAATCACTGGACAGTCAGGCAAATTATGGTCTAAAGATGTAACCTTTTTTTTTTTTTTTTTTTTTTTTATATATTACATAAAAACAAAATATCAGAATTTTCTTCTGAGTGTGACCAGTTATAGTATACTTCTAATAGACCACTGACCTTCTGGAAACACTGAAACCAAGCTGACATATGCTGCTGTCTGCGGTGCTGTTTTAATGACCTTGCAGCTCACTGCATGAAACGAGTCTCGGCTCGCGACGCTTGAGCAGGGCTGCGGGTCAGACTGGGTCAAGTTGAGACTGGTCAGTGAGAAGCAAGTCAGCGACTCCCACATTCCAGGCAGACAATCAACAGCACTGAATTGAGATGCTGGTCTGCTTAAGGCAATAAGGAGTCTGGGACCAACTTTTAATGACCACCAGAGGTTCAAACTGAAAGCAATGCCTATGTAATTCTCGTTTTAGAGAGGAAGACAAGCACAGCACCAACTTAAAGTCTTAGGGAAGGTGCCTTTGCATTTAAACTGATGTGATCGCATAAAACATGCCCATTCCGCAGGGAACTTGCCGGTCTGTACCCACACAGTAGAAGCCGCTGACTGTGTAGCTGCGTGCATGCGTGTGAGTGCGCTGGTGCGTGCACCTCTGCGTGCGTCCAGCATTTGCTGGAGCATGTCCAGGGTTTCCGTGGCGACCACACAACAGAGTGAGACAATCGGAGTCGTGGTGACGCGGGCCCACGCAGCACGAGAAGAGGACGTTCGCACAGGAACTGGGGGTCAGAGGCCAGCAGGAGCAGGGAACAGCAGACGAGGGGGAGAGTGGGGGCGGACTGAAATGGACAGAGAGGAGGGAAAGTAGAGACAAGGAAACAGAGACTGAGTAAAAGCATTGGATTATTTGAACTTGCTTTAGGCATGTAGGAGTATGCGGGGAAGCGTAACTGTGCGGAGCCAGCAAAGGGTCAGCACTGAGTCTAGGATGAATCACTGGGGAGCCTGTGGACAGAAGCGGACATGGAATGTGTGCTGGGAGCATGAGGAGGAACACCAAGTGCATGCTGGGAGTATGCACAGGAACACCAAGTCTGTGGTGCGAGAGCGTGAAGGAGCTGGGAGCGTTCACGAGGAGAGCCTTGAGGAGTGGAGAGTGAGATCGCATCCGTGTCTCCTGGCGAAAGGCTAAAAATACATGTCTCCTTGAGCCTCCTGGTGTGTGCGCTGCGTCTGTGCGCCACAGGCTCCAGGCACTCTAATCTCACCCCCCCACACACACATACCCCCTCCCTGCACACTTCTTTCTCCAAGCACGCAGCAGCTCCGCTCAGCTGTGTCCCTTCTCCACTTTCCTCACCAATGACCTCCACCCCAGAGCACATGAGGGACGGGAGAGGGAAGGAAAGGAGGAGGCAAGCAGGAGAAGGAGTGGGAGGGGGGGCACTGATAAATAATATCAGGCTGAGAGTGCACACGGTTCCCATGGTGGAAGCTCTCACTGTATGCTGGCTTGGCGCTTGGGTTGTGCTCCCAGCCGAAGCTCGGCTGGAACGAGTTCAAAGGCTGACCACCTTCCATGGCAATGCTTGGCCTCAAAGCCTGCGCCGCTTTGAGGCCAAGGCTGGAAGAGCAGCACGGAGTGCGGCCTGGTCGCAGCCCACTACTATTTTAACACCCCTCGCCCTTCTCTGCCTCCCTTGCAGGTAAGGATGCCTCAGCAGCTACAGCGCTCTGTCAGATGGACACCGACGAGGCAGGCAAGCAGCCCAAGGGTACCCCTGTGGGCCGAGGACGCGTAGCTCAGCTCATGAAAACCTTCAACGCGCCCAGTAACCCTGTCCTTCCCAAGCGTCCCAAACCCCCCTTGCCAAACAAACCCGCTCATCTGGTCACTTCTCCTTCGATCAGGTAATATCAGATGAGGAGACTGCGAGCCTCTCTTTCATGACCTGCTGGCCTGCTCTGGACAAAGACACGCATGCACTCATCACCTGTCACATGACCAATGTTAAATTATTTAAATTTTTTTTTTTTTTTTTTTTTTTTATAAAACCATGTGTTAAACTGTTTTTGTTTACATTTTTGTAGTCATTGCTATCAAAGGGAAAGCAACGTCAAGAAATGTGTGCTTTTTTTCCCCCCAAATTGCTGCCACTTGGTTGGTTATGGGACTTTGTTTTCAGGGATTGGAATCCCTCTTTAGGTAATGTTGGATTGTTTATGGATCAAGTGCAATATCTTTGTCTTTGCAATGAATGTGTAATCTTTAATGATAAGAGGTCTTGTAAAATGTCTTGTCCAGCATAATTCCTGACTTTTGTTGTGATAGAAGACAGTTGACCTCTAGTAATTCGATGCGGCTTTCACCAGCATTGCCTGTGTCTTTAAAATAACTTGTACTGCACTTCCAGAACATATGCTGCTTTTGCTCAGTCTGACGCACTGAGACCTGATGCCTACCTGAGGCACACCAAGTCCAGCTGTATTCTGTTAGCTCTAGCTTCACAAACCAGAGTTTATTGGTCATCGCAAAGGTTTCATCCTTACCGACATGCAGTATGAAAACCTCGACTGCCCTGGATGAGGTGGTACTTGCTGCAATGACCATGTGGCCCTGGAGACAGAACATCAGTTTGATCCATGGAGAGTTAATCGGCATCAACCAGCAGCCCAACAACTGTACACTTTTCTCTCACGTAATTCCAAAAAGCAGTTAGGTTCGGAGCTAGGAAGGAAGCTCCATGATGAGTGAGAAGAAAGTCTTTCCACACAAGAAATGTCTTTGTCATGAAGCTCAGCCCTGAGCCTGTATTTATTAAATGCAAAGGACACAAAGGAAGGGGTCATGACCCCACATTGCAGACCTGGTCATGTGACAAACCTGACAGAAGCAACCTGGCTATCAACTCAAGACCAGCATACAGAGTTCTGTAGTTTCCTACATGCCTCACTAATACTGGTGATTCCTCTGGTATGTATCTAGTTCAAGGTGGTGGTCAAGAAATGACCAACATGTTTTCTCAGGTGACCAGTGCCAAACTGTCATCACATGTTATTTTGTCACATGATCACAGGAGTTCACAAGCAACAAGCTGATTGGTCAGTTATATATATATATATATTTTTATGTCCTTTCCCTCAGTATTTTAATCACTATTTTGTATAGAGTTTTACCTTCAGTGGGGGGGTGTTGTAAGTAGTGGCACACTGATGATCACCAATGCTTTACAATGTGCATATGTAATGTATATGTTGCACTTTTGCATTGTGTACATATTGCACTGTGTGCGACACCATTATCCAGCATGTAGCGCAATAAAGTTGCAAATCTCCCAAGCCAGCAGCACGTGGTTATTCCAGGATGGCCTGAGGGCACTGGGGTCATCTCCACAGGGATAAATCCTAAAGGGAAAGGAAGGCCAAAATGTCACCCAGGGTAGCACATCTCTAAGACTGTAAAGAGATGAGATGACAGGAAAAGAGGTATACAGGGAGACTGAGTCAGAGGGACAAAGACAAGAAGAAACTGAGATGGAAACAGGGATGTTCAGAGGAAGAGAGACTCAGATTCAGAGGCACGGTGTGATTAAGGTAGAATTACAGATTGAGAGAGAATATGAGTGACAACTTAGGTTTGTTCTTCCAGGCTGCCGTCTGCTTGTTGCTCACAGCAGAGCAAAGAGCAGGAACAGCAGTTTTGTCTTGAGCCGGAGACTAAGAAGCAAAAACTGTGTAGTCTTGGGAAGGAAGGAAGGAAAGGATGGCAAAAGACAGAGTGGTGAGGGGAAAAGGCAGAAAAAAGGAGATGGAGAGGGGTGTATATATGGAACAGAGATGTGGAGTTGTGCACTGATGGTAAGGGATCTGAACAGAGCCACACCTTCAGATACGAAAAGTTGTAAAATTACTCTCAAGTTCTTTTTAAATTTGATGTTCATAGCATTTTTTAATTAAGAGGCACAACTAACATTTCAGTTTTGATTGGTGTGAATGGAAACACTTAGGATTTAGTGGTGTGCTGAAGAATGGGTGAGTTCAACCTCTTTGTGGTTCCGGCCTCTCTCTCTTTCAACCGTTCTCCTCCTGGGATCTCGAGGCTATGAAGCCTCTCACGCTTGCGCTCTTGATAACCGTGACCGCTTCCCACTGTGAGGAGATGCTTTGGAGGTGTTTCCGGCTGACCGTTAGCTCCACTCTGCCCTCCTCTGCCCCTCCTCTCCCCCAAATCTACCCCACTGGCCACAGGATCTTCTGATAGATAAAAGGACTCTTATGTGCAGCAGGAGAGAAGAGACTGCTTTGTTCTCCTTCTCCTCCTTGCTCAAGCTGTGTGTGCATGTCTGCTTCTGGGCCCATATGTGCGCACCTGTGTCTCTGTGTCTGTCTGCCTGTATGTATGCTCTGTCTGCCTGTATGCGTCTGCGTCTGGGCCTGTATGTATGCTCTGTCTGCCTGTATGCGTCTGCGTCTGGGCCTGTATGTATGCATGCACATGTCTCTGTGTCTGCCTGCCTGTCTGTATCTCGGCCTACGTGTTTCACGTGCGTGCGTGCGTGCGTGCATATCTCTGAGTGTGCATGTGCACATATGCATCTACACCTGTGTCTAGCCCTGTATATATATGCATACTTGTCTGTTTCTTTGTGTGTGTGTGTGTGTGTGTGTGTGTGTACGTTGAGTGTGGGACAGTGTGGTGTGTGTTTGTGGGTGCACGATCCCTGTTGACCCTATGAGAGGCAGTGGGGGTGTGCACCATGTGACGCGGACAGAGTGTGTTGCCCTGTGGCACCGTGGGCAGATTGAGCCTGCTGCGCCTACATGATTCATCCAGCATCTGGCAGAGAGCCGGGGGCCAGGGGATTGGGCAGCCCAGCACCCAGCCCCCCCCCCCAAGGGGAAGACTGCTGGAAACAGCCCCCATCACCTCCCGAACATCAAAGCCTGCTCTGATGATAGGGTGGTGAAGGCCGATTCAGTGTGTCTTTGGGTTGAGTCCGATCAGAACAGCATGACCAACAGTCAGACGAATGACTGACAGCACAAATTACTCCTGTTTATAGGCTACCCCTCAGCCCAGCTCGTGAGTGCGTGTGAGAGTGCATGTGAGAGTGTGTGACAGTGTGTGTGCTGGAGGGGCACTTACACATGAGAGAGCACGCCTACAACCGACACGCGTCAACAACAACGTTGTTGCTTAAGCATCCTGACCTATTCTAAGAGAGCCGTGCTTCTGAAGACCAGCTTCGCCAATTAACTCATGCAATTGGCAGCTCAATTTTGACATGTTTGTTTTTAATCTTTTCTCAGAAGGGCCTTACATCTTGTGCCTTCAGTGATAAACATACATTTGTCTCTGCCAAGTAAGGAATCTAAACAAAATGGGATGTAAATTTGTGCAATCCACAAGATCAATGGAAGAACCTTTTTGAAGGAAGTTAACTTCTGCTGATGCTGTTCCCCGACCAATGAGGATAAAATGCCCCACACTGTTTTGTGTCTGCTTCATTCAAGTATTGCTTTTGTTAAGCCACTCCATGTGTGTTTTGTTGTGCCAGTTGGATGCTAATTAAAATGCATATGCTAATGTGGCTGTTCTCTTTTCTACATTTATATAGTCAGCAGTAACTTTGGGTCAGCAAAGGTGATGCATGTACTACGTGAGCTGAGTTGGGCAGAACTGGTGAAAACCCACAGGACCGCACCTCACGAAGGTAGCAGAGTGGGGATTCCTGTAGTTCGGTCAGCTGAGCAGGCTGCATGGATGCGGCCTTCCTGTACAACCGGTATCATCATGGGGGAGGTGTCCTGGAGGGACCTGGCGGATGCAGGGGAAGCGCAGGGTTAACATGCTGCACTCTTCTCTGCTTTAACCCGAGAAGGAATTAGGTGTCAAGCGCGCTCGCGCTGCATCAAGTCGGCCCAAATCCTACCCCTCCCCCCCCTGCCCCCGGCAACCTCTCGCAGCCGTGACCAAATTATTCTGCAGCCTCTCGAGATCCGCCTCGGCAGACGAAATGAGCAGCGTGGCCCTGATTCACCACACAAACACGCAGCCCTCCCGCTTTCCCAGCACCCTCGCGCCACCACTTTGAAGCAAACGAGCACTTCTTTAATAACCCCATTAGGACCCTGCTCCTATTTACACAGTGCTGACTTCAGTGGTACCCTGCCCAGCCGCCCTCTGCGGGCTTTTGTCAGCCCTTCTCTTGTCCTCGTCTTTTCCTTCCTCATTAAAAAAAAAAGTCGCTGAAAAGCAGGGTGTATCGTGGGTTTGTTTTCCTACGTGGAATACGCTGCGGAGGAAGTAAGCGAGGAGGAGCGCACGCATTTCAGATGGGCGATAAGGAGATGGAAAAAAAGGAGGGAACGAATCCCCACCAGCAGCAGGCCCTACCGCTCTGCCAAACTGCTTAAAAAACTCTGTTTTATTTATAGTGCGTGGTATCCATGGCAACCACAGAGGTCAGGAAAGCTTGGCCCATGCTCCGCAGAGGCTCTCAGATGTTCAGAAGGTGGGCTAGTGGCTCGGCAGGCGGGCGCGATGGGCCCAGACTGAGTCCTGGGGAATGCTGGGATACATGCTGGCGAGCCAAGCTGCAGCAGGCAGCACAGGCCTGCTGACCGCTGCCCCTGGGACTCAGTCTCATCCTGTCACATCAGCGCCGAACAAGGCGGCAGCATTCAAAGCGAACTTGAGAGGTCAAACGGGGTCGCGGGTTTCGCCAATTGGGTGGAATTTTTAGTTGCCGGTGTGTGTCTGCGGCATGTGTGGAAACAGAACAGGTTCTGGCTGCGTTTTCACCACCCGCACACTCTTGGTGGTCATAGTCCAGGTCAGAAACCACACACCCTGAATCATGTCTCGGTGAGTGCTGCCGAACGGCACACAGAGATTTCTGGGCTCTTATTATTTCATGCCACTGTCTGAATGTAACGCAAGTAGCAAGCCGAGACCTAGCTGGACGCTGACGGAGGTGGAAGCAATCTTCTAAAAACTTTGTAGTGTTCAGCTTGCAAATTATAACTCCAAATCCCTACCAAGAGTATTAGGGCAATGGTGAATAAGTAAACAGCAAGATATATAACTTGTGACCTTTGAACCACTACAAACAGACACTGTTGCCTTTGTGTCTGGTTTGTTTAACCAAAGTACTGTGATGTGCACATGTTTTTAATACTGATCAAGTTCAACACCATGATTGGGCAAATTTCCTGAATTATGGTGGATGTTAATGGAATTGCTGGATGTTCGTGTGATACAGTTGCTGTTGCTAGGTGACAGCTGATTTTATTGGAACATGATTGCAGCTGCTAGTGAACGTTAATTTTCCTGGGGGATGATTTACTTTGTTAAGTGAAGTATTACATTGCCATGTGATCGTGATCCTTTGGTTGTCGCGACACGATTAGATTGTTGGAGCATGGTCTGCGTTGCTAGGAGACAGGCCAGTGTTGTGGGAGATGGTGGCGGAGCAGAAATTAGGTGACAGTTAATCGGATAGAGGGGGTTTTTTTCAGTCCTCCCTGGTGTTGAGCCAAGATGATTCTCATGGCCACACGCTGGCCTTGGTCACATGACAGTGTCATTCAAACATCATCCTGCACTAACACACACTAGGGCTTCTGTCCCACAGCAGACTCTTGCATTTAAAGGTGGGTTCTTCACGCAACGCATGTCCAAGTACCTCGCACACAAATGGTCACCGCGTTGGCCACACCTCTGGCAGTGCTGTTTTTGAGCAAGCCGCCCGGCTGCCCGGTCCACAGCGGGCACAGGAGCAGGCTCGCCTGGCAGTGGACCTCCAAACACAGCAGAAAAAAAGAGAAGGAGAAGCTGGAAAGCTCATTAGCTCCTTGTGGCGACGGCGACTTTGAGTACGGATCAGAGGAGGCCGTCCCTGGGAGCAGCTCCCAGCCAATTCAATAAAGGCCGGCCCTCATTTACAGGGGACACCGCGGGAGCAAATTAAAGTGCGTCTGGGGAACAATGGCTCCTCACAGCCTGGCCTGCCTGCAGCGTCCACGACAGACAGGGCGCTCACACACCCCCAAGCCTGGACTTCGAACTCCCCCCACATCCCCCCACCCTCTCAACACTCCCTCCCCCACCAACATCACAAGGCGCCCACACCGTCCCTCTACGCCACATCAAACGAACAGCGGACACGCTATCCTATTACCGGCGCTCACATGCACGCTCTGTTGCGTCACCCTTCCTTTGCTCAGACACGCACGCACATACATTCGCATGCGGACACGCGCGCACACACAAGCGCTGTTGTAGCTGCCCCTCGCCCTTGTATACCCTTAGCACACTCACACACACACACACACACACACGCACGATTACTCACCTTTCTCTCCCCAACAAAAACACAGACACTGTCCCCTTGAAACCCCCCACCCTCTCCTTAAGTGCACGCACACACGCGCTAAGTCCACCCACACCACCCACAGTATCCAATTACTCTTCTCTCGCAGCACATGTACGACCCAACTAAGGACTGCTCTTAAATTAGACCCCAGGACTGGCTTCACTCTCACAGGGCTCAGTTCCCCCAGCGAGGTCTTCAGAGACACTGAGCTCAGCTGCCTCTGTGAGAATCACTCCCTCACAGGCCTCTCTCTGTCCATCAGGCCTCAAGGATTGTCTGTGTCCATTCTCGCTGGGAAGCCAGCCTCACCCAGGTACTAATGAGGATGTTTGGAGCGGGTGGGGTCCACAGGCCTCAGCGTGCGGTTGTGTTGGACGATGCATCTGCGTACAATGCGGCGGAGACAATAGCCTGGGCCTCGTCTGTTAGCGAGAACTGACGCACAAAGCCCTCTGTGTGTCGCAGTAATTGGATCCACGCCACCCCGGTGCCCCGAGGACCCCCCTCACCCCCGCACGCTCGTGCTCCCGCAGTCATTATCTCTCTCAGGTTGCGTCGCGGCGCACACAGAAGTGCCTGCGCACACACACGCGGGCAAACACACACACACACACGTACGCACATGCACAAAATCAGGTAATTATAGCCATACGATCTCTCTCTCTTTCACACACACATGCACACGTGCATACACACAAAACATTAAGTAATTATAGGCATACGATCACACACACGTACACACATATGGACACAGTAAGACAAAATAACACATACTAGTAAATGCAATAGGGTGATGTGCAGTACACTACACACACACACACACACACACACACGCGTGCACCAATATACAAACATGATGAGATATATGCATATATATGTACAAATGTAATAAGGTAATTACAGATACACAAACATGCACATGCATTCACCTACACATCGAGACATCTAAATACCAATAGGACAGACACAGAAATACACGTCTTCATATGAAAGACGTGCACACGTCCCACACATATACATGTACAATATGTGTGCAAACACAGGGAGACACAACATTTGCAAATAGACAACTTAATTTGGAGATGGTGATTTTCTGCTTTTCTGATTTCCAGTTTGTTTGAACCTGTGGTTTGATATATTGCATTGTGAATGGTTTCCTTTTACCATAACATGCCTTTACTTGGCATGGTAACTCCAGAACCAAATCTCTTCTTCCAGTGTTTTTCAATATTCGCTGAGTCAATTAAAATACCCGCTGCTAACAATGTATGGCATAGAGTAAGACTGCATGTAAAAATCTTTGCTGATTTCAAGAGCTCCCCCTACAGAAGCACTCTTCTATTAACTCACAACTGCTTTATGACTCCAGTCAAGTCACCATGCGTGAGAGGTCTTTAGCAAAATAGCATTTTAACTGTTTCTGCTGGACCGAGGTTTCTCTGTCCATAAGCCATGTAGAGAATTTAAGAGGGAAGAGACCAGATCGCATATCATAGCGAGGTGGTATCTTTCCCTTAAATTGTGACTTTTCACCAAAATTTACACCTGGGTTATGATGTAGAGCTGATTTAACCAATGATGGAAGCGACACAGTCAAGCTGATTAGAGGGCCACACTGAGTTTTCCACTATACAGCTGAAGTGCCCCAGGTGTCTGAATCATTTGAGACATGGAGCATGCTGGGACTGTGGTCATGTATGGAACCTGGCTAATTTATAGTAGCACATCACATGAAATGGGCTTCTTATCCAGAGAGCACGACAAGGTCTGCTCATTTCTGACTGAGGATTGCACAGTGACATGTGACTCAGGCTGGAGAAGTTATTTTGTTAAGCTTAGTTAAGTGTGGGGAAATGGTTTGGTAATGCTAATCAAGTGCTACGTTATGATGTTTACTTTTGCAATTTTTTTGTGTTGTATTATTGTACTGGAGTTTACAGGTTATCTCCTGTAAATGTCTGCAACATGCCGTAAAGGTCTGCCATCTGTTGTTGTTGCTGTTCTTGTCGTTACACTTGGTCCTTTAACCTGGCTTTTATTCCTTCAAATGAGGCATGTGTACAAGAAAGCGAAACCCATGTGCGTTTCATCAAGGAGAAGGGACACCAAGCCCAGAGGCGGATCTGTCCGGTTCTGCATCCCTTCCTGCTCTGGAACCCAGTAGCAAAGGCCCAGATGCAAGCTGGCCAGCAGTGGTGTGGACAAAGGCCTTCAGTCCCCTGCGGGGGGGCGGGGGGAGGGAGGTGGCTGGCCAGAGCATGAGGGTCTTATCCTCCCAGCTCAAACACACGCCACCAGCTGCTTCCTCCTTCTTTCTCTGCGGCTGCTTTCATTAAAACGCCCTCCAGCTCCGCCGCGTAATCCGCAGGGTTTAGGGAATGTGTCAGATATATCCCTCTCTCTGTCTCCTCCTTACTCCTCCTCTCTTTCCTTCATTCCTTCTTCTACCATCCCTCTCTCCTTCCTTGTTTTGCCACCCCTCCCATTCTTCATTTTTGTTTTTTTAAATCTTAACTGTTAATTCTGTATTTGTGGCCTGTGTGAGCATGGTGTCTTCTCAGAGAAAAGAGCCAGTGAATGGAGAAAGAGAGGAAGGAGGATTCAGCAAGGTGAGTTCTCAGCAATGTTTGTACTCAGGAAAATGTGCTCAGACCACAGCTGTACTTCTCTTGGCCAAAAAATCAAGAAAACATGGTACATGTGGACCTTGTTGGCCCACCAGAACTCACCTGCCTCAGCTCTGACCCTGCAGCGCTGTTGGGGAACCGCAGCATCTAAAGTGGCCGGTGAGGGCAGACATGGGCGGAATACCAACCAAGGCTGGGCCAGCAGAGTCTGCCCCTCGCCCCCGCGGCCCACCTGCCGGCGCTCCTGTTCCAATGGCTTTTGCCTCGGTGGGGGCTGGGCTGCCGGAAATTGCCAGGTAGCCCCCAGACCCGGTTCCCCGTGTCGTACGCAATTAATCAGGGCTGCCTGTGCGCTGCCTCCCCCCGCCCCTCTGGGGGGGATGAGTGTGTGTCTGTTGTGGGAGGGGGTGGTAAGGACAGGCCTAGCACTAGTCTGTAGACCATTTCTCTCTTGGTTCCCGCTCCTTCTGGCCATTTTCTGTGTTTGCCACTGAAGCCACGCGTCGTCGCACTTGTGGCAGGTGAGGATGGGCCGGCCGCATGTTTGCGCACCTGTGTGTTCGCTCACTGCCCAACGCTTCCCTCCTGAGCTGACATCTGAGCAGCCCGCTTCCCCTGCCCTCCCCACCTCATCCCACTCATTTCTGTCTCCCACACCCTGTTTTGTTGTTCCCTGACGTTTAAACGGTGTTGTTCACCAGGTAATTTGTGGCTAGTCATTTCCTGTATGTCATATAATTAAAATTTTAAAAAAAGTCAGCACTGTCTTCAGAGGTTTATGTGTTCTGCAATGTTAAATTTGTGGTGTATTATATATGTTCTCAGTGATATATGTTTTGTTCATGACAATGTAGCACAAGTTGTCTTGTCTGGTATATGGTGCAAGGTAGATTATAAGTGCTGTACATGTACTCTGCCATGTGCTGTATGCCATAAGGTGGGTTATGAGTGCTGTACATGTACTCTGCCATGTGCTGTATGCTATACAGTGGGTTATGAGTGCTGTACATGTACTCTGCCATGTGTTGTATGCCATAAGGTGGGTTATGAGTGCTGTACATGTACTCTGCCATGTGCTGTATGCTATACAGTGGGTTATGAGTGCTGTACATGTA
>JABJVR010000002.1:4719319-4741407 GCA_025773905.1 Chitala chitala | reverse complement strand
CCCCCCCGCCCCCCCGCCCGCGCCCCCCCCCCCCCCCCCCCCCCCGCCCCCCCCCCCCCCCCCCGCCCGCCCGGGGGCGGCCCCCCCCCGCCGCCCCGGCGGGGGGGGCGACGCTGTGTCAGGTGTTAGACGAGAGAGAGAGAGAGAGAGCATACAAAGGTGAGTTTGGGTGAGATCTTGTGAGTGAACTGCAAACGGGGTGAGTCTGTCTGTTGGCAGAGAAGGTGACACAGTTCGGTGTACCGCTGTGAAAAAGCTGACCACACACCGAACCTGGAGCTGCTGGGGTACTCCAGTCCTACCGCCTAAAAATTTTGTTTTCATCTTATATTTAGACATAATGTACAGCAAGCTTGCTGTTTTCATCTGAGTGATCAATAACTGCACAAAGTAAAATTATTTTCAGCCAGATAGCATTACAGAACTTTTGAAAGTAGATTCCAGTTTAACCGCATAAAGCTCCACTTCACTGTAAGTGGAACAAACTGAATCTTAATTGACTGATTGTTTGATTGTGAAACACTGAAGCTGCTGATCAGGGTGGTGGTCGCATCACCTTGGGAGGAGGGATGGTAGTAGAAGTGTGACATCTGTGTGGACTTGCAGGTCTTCTGTTTGAGCTTCACCATGTGTGTGTGTGTGTGTGTGTGTGTGTGTGTGTGTGTGTGTGTGTGTGTGTGTCTGCTTCAAGAGCACTAACAAGCATGTTAGTGTTTGCTTTAAGGTGAACGTCATAGTGCATTTTTGTGGCCTTATGGTTTTAACTGTCCATTTTGGAATTTCCCTTGTGTCTTCGTGTGCATGTGTGTGTTCACTCGTGTGCGCCTGTCGGAGAGACAGTGAGAAAGAGAGAGAGGGTAAGAGGAGGGAAAAGGAAAGTGGAGAGTGGTAGCGAGAGGTGAGGAGGAGGAGGGACAAGCGCCTGGCGCTCTGGGCCTCTGGCTCCAGAATCCTCATTGAAATTCTAATGCGATTGGCTGCAGGCTGCAGGTGATGAGGCTGCGCTGTGCACTGCCTCCCGCTGCCTCCCGCTGCCTGCCGCTGCCTCCCGCTGCCTCCCGCTGCCTAACCCCTCAGCTCGTCACGCTGACGCCAGCCCTCCTCACACACCTGGGGCAGAGTGGCGCCTCGCGCCTCTCCCTTCCACAGCCGTTTGTTTTCCTGTCAGGGATTAGCAGGAGGTGGGGGGGGGGGCGTCCTTGATGGTTCTGGTGGTGGTCTATTTTTGACTGCGTTCTTCTGGGGTTCATGAGCACCTCAGTGTATTTTTTTTTTTTCCATCAGACGAGCTTGCGCTCTTTGCGCCCCCCCAATCTCTCCTCTTTTTCTCTCTCGCTCTCTCTCTCTCTCTCTCTCTCTCTCTCTCTCTCTCTCTCTCTCTCTCTCTCTGGCTCTTCTGCCGCAGTGCCTATCAGCTCAGCAGTCGAATGGCACCTCAGGGTGCTGGACCGCTTGGGCAGCAGGTGACACAGAACTAAGTGGATCATGGAATTTCTGGAGAGGAACCCAACATGCATGCAAGAAATGGACACCAGCATCCATTTAGAAGAACCATAATCATCTTTAATTCTTTCAGCAGGAGAGGCAAAATGGGCTGTTATTGCAAAATGTTATGTTCTCTATAAAAGAACGCTTCCATACCTGAAAGAAACTAAAACAGAAATAAGGATGGCACTGGGTAACCGTTGAGATTTGAGTCTGAAATTCAAACTTTGGCATTTTTAGCACCAGGTTCGATGAGCGGTGTCTCCGGTGCCCCCTGGTGTCTAGGCTGTGGGCAGGCTGGAGAGTGCCGAGTGCCCAGTGGGGGATCTACTGGGGGAGGGGAAGGCTGGGCACAGCAGGCTGTGCCTGGGTCTGCCAGCACCTCCGAAACCAGCCTGACATAATGAGGCCAGGAATCGCGAGTTCGGCGTTCTGGCGGCCACAAGACACGCACCCACGCATGGGCACGCTCGCGCGCACATTTGCACGGACGCATGGACACACTCACGCCTATGCATGCAGATACACCCACACATGCACGTTCACAAAAACGCTCTCATACGCACATGGGCTCACAGACGGGTTTGTCAGTACTGAGCTGGTGCCAAACGTAGGTAAAGAGAAGTGTCTTCTGAAGACGTAGAGAGCTTACAGTGCAGCCTGGCCAAACTCCTCAGGGGACGGTGGAGACTGATGTCCAACAGCCCGGAGGTCCAAAGAGACGAGCAAGTCCTCACACTGGCTAAGTTGTGGAAAATGATAACGGCACTTCAAATATTCTGAGAATTTGTTAAAAATATAAACGGAGGGAGTGTGTGTGAGAGCGAGGGGAGAGGAGGAGAGAGTGTTGCTCTCCTTGGGAGTAGCATCTTCTGTTGGTGCTGGTGGGTTTGTGTAGGAGAGCAGGAACTGGGGTGACCTCCCCATGGTTGTTCTGCCCACATGCTGGCATTCGCGCGCACACAAATACGTACACACACCCCTTGGGCCTGAACACCCTCTGTCATCACAAGCATCCACAGCTGAAAGAGTCAAAAATCAATTCTGTCAGTTAGCGGTAACTTCGCAATATTCATCAGTATCCACGGGGAAACCGGTGCAGGTCCACTCTTTGTTTTCAGTTTGCTGAAGTCTCACAGTTTTGGACAAAGTGTCATCTGGCTTCCCTCAGCACAATGAAGGGATACCTATAATGGGGAGGCCAGGGAGGTGGGGGGGTTATCTTGTGAGATCCAGAACAACAACCCACAGGGCACCTTTGACAGATCACCTGCGCTCACCTGTCAGTCCACTTGTCAGGCTTCTTGGATGCCATCAGTGTCAGGTATCATTAAATAGGTGGGGGACATTCTTGACCAACTGATTCATTCACATAAAGATAAATACTGAGCTCACATCTTTTCAAGCTACTGTCTTCTGCTGGAATGGATCTGCATTCTGACATGCCCCAACAAATTTTACATCTCTCAAGGGTCATTTTATTGTTTGATGCAGCTTAGATGTTCAAAGGCTAATGACAATCCCACTGCTATTTCTGTTGTAAGTTTAAAAATAAATGCAAAAGTGCTTAATGAATTGGGTTTAATAACTTTTGAGATCGTAGTGGTTAAGCACGTTGGGTCATTTCACATAGCAATTACACTGTCAGCACAGCCCCAGGAGCTGCGATTAACAAAGTGTCCCAAGAAATTTCAGACGTTGACAAAAATTTCATAATGTCACTGGGCTTTCAGGTTGTGCACCTTTTCTGCTTTTAAGTAAATGTCTATGTATCCAAAATAGCTCTGTCACAGATTTATGAGTTTTGGTCAACTGCCTCTGTAACTTGCTGACCAACCTTAATAAAGTACCACATCTATCAATCAGAGCAAAACTACACAATTGGTCATTACAAGCCAAGGTGATTGAGGCCTGTGTAAGAGCATATTTCAACAAAGATCTGCTTGACTTTACTGAGTCCACCTTGCCAGTAAACTCAGTATGACTTCCACAGACCCTCTGAGGTTTCTCCGCGCTGTTCTGTGAAGCTTTGTCCTCTACATTCTCTTTTTTGATTGGTCAAAAGCCTGGAACTGTGTTCCAATCATGGGGTAGAAAACTAAGGAGGCCATCTCTAGTTCAAAAGGCGGAGCGGGCATCTTCTCTGAACAACCAGGACGTACCCATGGACACAGAAGCCTTCTTCAGTACGTCCTGACGACTTTCACACATTCAAGCTGCACGTCACCTACTCACTGAAACTATCACAGAAAAACAGTGAAGCAGCTGTGCCAGCAGTCCTTTGGCACAGTTCTGTCAAAGTAGGTCCAAATGGCATACTGTAGCTTCACAGTTAGCCCACCCTCACCTGAGCTCCCAACATGCACTGCTCTCCCTCTGGAAGGACAAGCTACCATTCACGAAGATTTCATTGGCTACACTGCAGCTATGGTGCTAACTAGAAACATAAACTGTGGAAATTAATAATACAAAATGGTTAGACAGACAAAAAGTAAATGAGTGGACATGGAGGTTTGGGACACAGGGCACACCTGCCCTGCCAGTGAGAGACTCAGTGTAGACCCTGATGACTGTTTGGTGGATACTGTTCTTTAGAAAAACATGGCTGCAAAAATCTGTTGCTGAAAGTGCTTCTTTGTTTAATCAGAGCTATGAAGGGAAGGGGGGAGTAAGGGACAGAGGAGCGGAGAGTTGGGGTGGCAGAGGGCAAAAGGGTAACGTCATGGACCACATTTTTGTTCCTCACATTCTGCCAGATTGTCAATACTATAAGGACCAGCCTTCCTTCTAAGTTTTTTGGTTCTGGTGACATCACTGTGGCCAGCCCACTGGCCAAGAATAGGGCAGCACGTGCTACAACACGTTTGTAAAAGCAAATAATTTGTTAGAGTAGTAATTGTATGATTACTCCAACTGTAATGAAACACGGCAGCATCGGATGCACAATTTGTCTTAACTGCAGGAAGAACTTTTTGTAGTTATTACTGAATTGTTAGCATATAAACGTCTGATTCCTGAATATCCATATGACCTGTGGTTAAGTACATGCAATTTGTTTGCCTTTTGAGAACACAAAGTTTGAGAACATTGGTAAATATTTCATGGGTTCCATTTGGTTGAGAAATCAATGGGTACCATTTACCTCTTGTGACACTAGACTTGCATTACACCGGCGAGAGCGTGCTTTCATTAAGTGTTTATGATTGCAATGACAGACATCCACAAAACCTTCACATTAAATCGAATGTGCTATTTAAATCCCTTAAACAGTGGAAACAGACAGAACATCCTGTCCAGGCTTTGCATCCATTACACCTTCATGCGGACTCATTTGGCTGGTTGGAAGAGGACATGCCCTTGTACCTTGCGAACAACTTTCCAATTCAGGCTTCAGTTCCTCTTCAACAACCCCAGTTAAGAATTCAGTGTGAGTCGGTACCTCCCCCCCACCCCACTTCACCACTTCGCGAATAGCACAAGTCACTGTGGTGCGTGTGTAACTCAGCCAGCATCAATGATATTGATGTTCCCACCATCGACTCCTTACCTTCCTGTATCGCTGGTTCACCAGTGCCTCTTTATATGCATTTTCATGCAGATTTGACAGAAGTACAGGTCACAGGAGCACAAAGGTAAAAGGGCAAGGGTCAGCCAGGTGAGGGGACACAAACTGATGAGCATGGGGCGAGGGTGGGTGAAGCGAAACCTCACATGAGCCAACAAAAAACAAGTAACAAATTCACCAAAAGGGGCTGAGCTGGGGGGACGCCGAGGCTCTGGCCGAGATAGGATCAGATTTACTCTGCTGGACAGCAGCCCGAGTGATGGGGGGGAGGAGGGGGGGGCGCGAGAGAGAAAGACAGGGAGAGAGTCGGAGGGAGGCAGAATGGCGGCAAGGCTTGGCGTAATTGGCAGGCTTTGTTCGAATGGGGCCCGGCCCGTGATTTAATAGGCGTGCTTGGTGACTGAACCGCTGGACTGAAAACAGCGTGGAAACGTGCTAGAGCCAGCCGGCAGCCCCTCCCCCCCAGGACTCTGTGGACAACCGGCTCAGTGCTTAGCTGCCCCCAGGCCACACATGTACCGCTCACAACCCGCCCCCCCCCCAAATCACCCAAACGCGTCGCACGGGTGGAAGTGCACACACACCCACCCGTGCGAGACTTTGTGTCACATGTACATGCGAGGTCTCCTGTCTAAGCATGACCAGTTAAACAAGGTGCATGTTTCCATTCTCAGGCTCTCTGTGACACAGTGTGAGCACGTTATTGTCACTGGGTCAGAGGATCCAACTCAGATGTGTGTGCGCAGTACATGGCTTAATGTATGTACGTGAATGCTTGTGTGTGTGTATTACTGTTAGTAGCTGCGTGAACAAATACACGTAGACACCTAAAAATGTGTGCAAGGAGAAGGGACATAAAACATGGGTGTGTGTAGTGGAGCTGTGTGAGTGGCAATAAATATGGATATATCAGTATAAGTATACAAATGTATATGTGTGTGTTTTGGTCATTGTTTGGGGACATGTATGTGTTACTCTGAAGCAAAAGGCACACAAATATATGGCTATGTGTCTACGTGTGTGTGTGTGTGTGTGTGTGTGTCTGTGTGTATGTGACTCCCCCCTTGCTGCGGTCTGAGGAGCGGCAGGGTGCGGCAGACACAGGACCTGCTCACTGATTAGGGCGGAGGAGGCAGAGGGGCTTATTGATTGGCAGCAGGGACTCGTCGGGCTGCTCTCCACCTCCCTCTAATGAGACGCCGTGACCTCCTTCAGTCAACAAGGTCGGCAAGCCCACGCGTGCTCTAATAACGCCTGTCACACATTCATTTCAACCTCCTTAATAGTAATTACAGTAACATTTCTCACCTCAGACCAGGCCGGCCCCAGCATGGCTTGTTTGTCGAAGGACCGAATGCACGCGCAGACGGTTAACGCGGGCATCGAGTTCAGCTCCGCCTTTTCCACGCCGTTCTGCTCCAGGCCAGGTTTCGACACGACAGCGAAGAATGTTGCGCCGTTAAATGGCGGCTTGGACATAAAACAAAGAGGGGAACGGCGCGAGAGCCGATGCAGTGCCGAGCTCAGACGCTGGCGCGGCCGCTGAAGTCTCAGACTCGGTTCCACGTCACTTCTGGAACAGCTCCACATGTCTCTGTTGTGATGCCTCTCCTCTGTTGGCAGCCAGGCAGCATGCGGCGAGACGGGGGCCGCAAAAAGCCCCATGCGGCGGATGTGGGAAGGCTGTGCGCACAAAAGCATTGCGGGGGGAGAGATATTGACCCCCCGCATCGACGATGCCACGCTGTCCCCTCCCTACCCTCGCTTCCTATTGACCGACTACAGGACGTAAGGATGGTGACGCTCTGCTGGGATTCAGCTCGGCTCTAACCTTTAATAGTGATCTGTGCCCTGGGGGTGTGGCCTGGGGTGTCTGGTGGACGGTCCTGTGCAGGTGTGCACAGGAACGCTGAGGGTAGAGAGCTACTGCAGTGATCAGGCGTCCGCTCACTTACTGCTGTTTTTTTAACCTTATTTCATAGACTTTTCTTTTGTTGTGGGTGCTCCTGAGTTTTTATATGTGAAAATATTAACATTTTATCACATTTGGCTATACAGTTGGTTTGAGGTAAGATAATCAGATAGTAAACTCAACTGCATAATTTTAATTTACTGTTATTTATTTACTCTTATTTACAATTGCTGAAGGGTATCGGATGTTCCCTCTGACTCTATCCTCTGTTGGTTGTGATCGGGGGGCAGCTTCATCTTGCTCATGGAGCTTGTCGTCCAGCAGGCCCAGGTGACGGCAATGCGTTGGCTCGCCCCTCTCAGGCCAGATGGCCAGAGGCCCCTGCAACGCTCCAGCAGCGCAGGCCTGTCCCTGCACACTGTCAGCGCACTCCTCCTCTTCCTCCTCCTCCTTGGCACTGCCTCTGCGACCTTCCAGAGAACCTCCCTCTGCCTGACCCCAGGCTGGTGCACTGGGTTCTCTGACATCACATGTGTGCTACTCTGTCCCTCTACTCCTCTGACCTCTCCACCCCTCACACCTTTACCCCTCTGCCCCTCCATCCTTCCAAATCCTTCACACCTTTACCCCTCTGCCCCTCCATCCTTCCAAACCCTTCACACCTTTACCCCTCTGCCTCTCCATCCTTCCAAACCCTTCACACCTTTACCCTTCTGCCCCTCCATCCTTCCAAACCCTTCACACCTTTACCCCTCTGCCCCTCCACTTCCCTGACCCTCTTGTCCTTCGTCCCACTGTGTCCCTCTCACACAGTTTCACGCACGTGCCTGTCTAACGGTCTAAGCCGTGTTCGCGCCCATGTGCCCGTGCATCCATGAGTGAACGCGTGTTTGGAAGTACACTTGCGCATAAGCATTTATTTAGTTTCGGATTGGGAAGCTCTGCACCGTGATCTGAGTGCCGCAGTTCCTCCTCGTGTCCTGATGACAGGTGCCCCTTCTCGTCGCCGCTGGCGATGCTCAGCTGATACGTGCCAGCTAAGGTGTGGTGTGGCAATGCGGCATTGAGTCAGACTGAGGGCGCAGGGTGGGGAGGGGGGCTTCTGTGGGTGATGGGGGTAGGAGGGTGTTCTTACTCTGCAGTGAGCAGGGACTGGGGGGTCTCTGTGAACTAGGGGGGGTCTCACCGAACTCAGCAGAGACAGAAACGAGATTACGAAAGGAGAGTGAAGGAAAAGAAGGGGAGGGGGTCATTAAGCTGAAACCAGGAGCCGCATGGGAGGCAGAATTTTAAACGGCTCCCCCACAGCAAGACCCAAACTTGGCCTCCGCACAAGAATCAGCTTCTCCGAGATGCAATTAATTTCAGACAGAACCCGTCGAGCTGCAGAGATGGAGACGTGGGGAGGTTTTTTTTCTCAGATACGGTGTCACCCACACATGGACACACGCGCGCTCGCATGCGCATAAATACCAGCTACCGCACACATATCCCCCTTCTCGCACTGACACGGTCACACACGCAATTGCGCCTTTCTGCCTCAGAATTTGTTGTACACACACTCGTAAGGTCTACATGCACATTTTAGGTCTCCTAAGCTCGTTTGTTGCAAAGAGACACACGTTGGTGTTTTTTGGGCCTGCCCTCCTATTCCATTGGAGATACTGCTGTTTATGAAGAAGAAGCAAATACAGTCGGATGAAAACAAATACAAACTTCAATTACACCAAAGCCTTTATGTTAAACACATGATAATAGCAGCTGAAGTCAGAACACTGGAGAAATAAACAAGAACCCAACTCGGACTTCAGTTGTGTTCGTGTACAACCTCTTCCTGGCTGCCTTGTAGTTGCACTCCTGTGGAAGCCTTGCGCAGACATTTTAGCTTCTAAGTGTGATATTCTGGAAAAGACTGCATGGTTGAGCACCCCACCGACTGAGAGAGAGCAGCAGACACATGACACATACCTGCAAAGGCCTGAGACTCAGCCAAGAGATAGAGGGGCTCAACAACTGACAACGCTCAGCATTTACGTCACTAAGATCCGGCTGGCGCAGAAGTCTTCCTCTAACTTTTTTGCAGTTATGTAGAGAATGCTGAAACCACCTGTGCTAGAGCACGTCTGCCTGCACTTCCTGCAAACCTTGTGCCTTATATGAAAGGGTGTCGGCACACAACGTAGCTAGAGTTTCAGTAGCAAACACCACACCTTTCTGGCGCATTGCTAACGGAAACGGAAAACCCCGTTGTTTCTGTTTATGGATTCAGATTTTCTTTTTAACACGTTTTTTTGGTGGGGGGGAGTGGGATGTCCAAACAGCAAAAACAAAAAATAAAATAACATCCAGAAAACAGGTCAGGTGAAAGTCCCCAGCTTTCCTCTGCGCACCATGCCATAATTTCTCATTTAAAGACGCCGGCGTACCTGGCTGTGCGGCTGTGCTGTTAAAAGCAGTGGCCCAATTATAGCGTAACACCTAGTCTTGCCGTTTCCATGGCTGCGCGATGCACCCGTCCCCTGGGACGCACCGTGGAAGAACGAGCGTCTTATCAACCATCACCGTGGTAATAACACTCCCCCGAGCCTCCGCCGCCTGCGTCAGGCCTTAACAGGAACCCAGGGTGAAATCTCTCTCCCACACCAACCCTGCCATTGATTTGTGCTTAATCGGTTTGTGTGTGCCTCGGTCCATGTGCGTGTGCGTGCGCGCGTGCTTGTGTGTGTGTGTCCGCAGGCTCTTAGGTGTAAGCGTGAGTGTGCTCGCCGGGGTGCACCCAAGGGTGAGGGGGTGTTGATTTTTTTTCTTTCTTTCTTCTTCCTCTCTGCATCAGAAGCCTTTCTGCAACAGATTAACGTTGGATAGTTATCAAACCGAGACTCAAATTAATTATCACATCTTCCCTTCTAACCCACCATCCTACGTCTACACTTTGCTAAAGATTTGGAGTCATCCTTCTCCATGTGGGTGTTTGCATGAGAGGGAGATTGCATTTAAGTGGTGTTGTTTATTTTATTACGGCCTGATCTCACGGTATCGGGCTTTGTAAATTAAACATATTTACCACAAACAGGTCCCTCTTTTACAATGGGTAGACCAATATAGCTGTTCTAATGGTAACTGAAAGATTCACCGGTAATTCCATGTTTTTAAATTGGCCTTTGGGTTTAGCAGGGTTAAGCAGCGAGGAAAAACTTCTAGCCATGTGACTATGCGGCTGCCAATGACAGCCGCTGCTACTTCTTCATCAACACACGTGACACTTATGCCTCAGCTCCTGCTCCAGCATTAAGTCTTACAAATTTAAAACAATTTCATGAAACTTTGATGGTTTTCACAGTGTTCTGTTTTGGGTCAGAGATAATTGACCAGATACCACTGATTTATAAGATTAGCAGTATACATGATAATTAAATTCATAAAATAAGTACAGAACAAACCTTTAACGTTTTATCACTTGTAAACCCAAAGATTCCACGCAACGTGTACAGAAACAGACTTCTTTACGTCAACATCTGTTCCAAGATGACTTTGGTTGTCTGAACATCCAGTGGTACAGGGTGGACCTTTCCATGCACATCTTCCTTTCATTTGCTGCCACTGCTGACCGTGCATCAGCTGACCCCTCTTCCTCCAATCAAACACACTCTCACAGACTTCTCTGACTAATCTGATATCACTTCGTGGGGCACACTTGTATACAAGGGGATGAACGCAACAGGCGTCAGTCTGGCAACAGAGAAATTGAGCAGTAGGAGTTCTTCAAAGACATAATGAAAAATAATGGGTGATGAATTGCACCATTCAGCAAAGGAGGTACTCATTATCGGTATAATAAATCCTATCAATGAAAAATGCTGAAATCCTGAGGATGGAAGCTATGTTTTTATGAATTGTGCTACATAGCCAAGATTCTGTCAACAGCAGTCTTAGTGCTTTAGAGCTATTGAAAGCAATAAGATGACGTTACTATAAAGGACATCAACACACATGTTGCCTTCTTGTGCTAAGTGGCCGTTACTGTGGAGGACATTAACACACATGTTGCCTTCTTGTGCTAAGTGGCCGTTACTGTGGAGGACATTAACACACGTTGCATTAACATACGTGGCCATTTGTCTTCTCTGCATGGAAAAGAAGGAAAAGTTAAAAGATAAAAGCATATTCAGAACTTAGAAAAAGAAGAGAGAGTAATAGAAAAATATTTTAGGGCATGTGTGTGTGCGTACATGAACAGGCTGAGTATGTACGTTCAGTACTGTGTGTGTGTGTGTGTGTGTGTGTGTGCGCGCGTGTGTGTATTGGCCAGGGGTACTACACAGCGTCTGGGTAGCAGTGATAAGAGCGTCTGCTGCCCAAACACGTGGTCTTTGGCGTTTTGCTGCGTCTTTGCCGACTGGACCAGCCTTCACATGAGCCCTCTGCTGCTCTGTGTCACAACCGTCACCACGTCCCCTCTGCCCAGACGTCCTCTCCGCTGGCTCCTCTGTCACCTTGTCACACCCGTGTCCCCGCTGCCCAGATTCCCTTCTCTGCTCCATTTCTCCATTTTGCAACTCCTCCATCCTTTTCTGCAGCCATTCGGACCTTCTCTCCTCTGTGTACCCCAGTACTAATTTGCTGCTGAGCTCTTCATGCCGCAGCCCATGGTCTGTAGGAAGAGGTATTTTTAATGGTAGGGTGGGAGGTGGGCTCTGTTACCAAGAAGGAGAAAAGGAAGCCATGCTGCACATTAATAATGTACGGCCTCAACTGCCTTCAAGCACAAAGGTAATGGCATTGGCCAACAGCTGTCACTCTTCTGAGGGCATACACAGTCAGCTGTTACTCTGTGCAGTGCAGTGTACACACAGTCAGCTGTTACTCTGTGCACTGCAGTGTACACACTGTCAGCTGTTACTCTGTGCACTGCAGTGTACACACAGTCAGCTGTTACTCTGTGCACTGCAGTGTACACATGGTCAGCTGTTACTCTGAGCTGGACAGGGAACACACACTGTGAAGTGAACACACATGTTACTCTGCATAGTGTATTAAACACATACTCAGCTTCCATCTATTCTATTATTATAAAATTTTGTGTTCACAAAACCTATCACCTTATCTTTCTGGATATTAGAAATTTTAAACAATTATCACTACAATCGGTTTAAGAATAAACAGTGTATTCTACTATGGTATTACTGTATTACATTTAAAGAGAGATTTGCATTCTTCCAACCTGTTCAATATTTTGATTCTGTGCTGGGACACTGAAATAACAGGGGAATTAAGTGATTTCAGTGATGTAATGTAAAAACGTAATAGTATTTCATTACAGTACTTAAGTATTTTTGGGCAGTATCTGTACTTCTCTTATTTTTTTATTTCTGTTGACTTTTACTCCACTTCTTTGCTTAAATAAAATGGATACTTTTACTCAGATACATTTCCCACTTGGCATTTTAGGTACTTACTACAAAAAAAGAACATGTTCCCAAAATTTTTGGTTTTCAGTCTGTGAGTTCAGCATAACAAGTTTGGGCAGGTCAAGAGCAGCAGGAAGAAACTATCATGGAAGCAGCAGCATCCTCCTCTAGCAGCAGTGATGCTGCCCCAACACCTGCTACGTCTGCTAGCATAACTTCTCCAACAACACCTCCTTCTGCTTTTAAAGGCCTCAGTTTTTACAGTGCTGTGAAAGTTATTTATATATATATATACACACACATATATATATATGTGTGTGTGTGTGTGTGTGTGTGTGTGTGTGTGTGTGTGTTGGCGCCCCACCCTGGGTGTCCCCTGCCCTGTGCCCCCTGGGATGGGCTCCAGGCTACTTAAGTATTTTTATAGTAAAATATCTGAACTTTTACTTAAGTGTGGCTCACAGGTATTCTATACAACACAGACTGATTTAAAGTGAAACGATTTGCTGCAGTTGAACAACAATGAAGTACAGCTACAAGCTGATTCTCATTCCACCAAATGTGTTTTATATCCAAGCAAACTGATTTTGGGTGGCTCACACTTGACAAACAAACAAATTATGCTTGTGTGAATTTGCTCTGCTGAAGACTTACAGAGGATTTAACAAGGCCTATAGGAACAAGACTGAGAACATATTCTTCACTGGAGGCCACATCTGGAGTAAATGCCCCCCGCCCTACAAAACACACAGGCCTCTGATGCTGTACTGCAACACTGCCTTTCTGCTGCATGTCAGAGTGAACAGGTGCAGATCTGTTACACAATTCACTGCAGCAACATGACGCAATTCAACACCACGCTCATCACTTCATCAGAGACAACTTACTGTCACATGACTGGTTTGCCTCAGCTCTCCACTGAGAACATCACCAAGTTTTGCTGATGTGCAAAAAAAAAAAAAAATACATATATATATATATATATATATATATATATACACACACATAAAAATCAACATTAATCAATAACTCTTAATTAAGGACATTGAGAAAATACTTTAGAGATTGTATTGCAATCTGTTTATAGACCTTATACATACCTTGTACTACTACAAAGCCAAAGTATTTGTTCTTCAATTGCTGATGTGATGCAGATTTTGTCTTGAAAAAAAAGGCAGATGAGATGCATGCTTCCACTGAAAAGGATGCGAGTGTGCCGTTACAAGCCCGGCATGACAATGAGTATACACATGGTCACCTGACCTGTCTGGCCACGCAGCCTCAGGTGTGCCTCATGCACGAGGGAACCCAGGTGTGGGAGCGGGAAATTTCTGCCGAAGCTGGGCTCTTCACGCCTCAGCCGGGACACACGCGTGAGCTGTGAGGCTGCCAGGCGTGAGCCCATGGTGACACCAAGTCTGGCACAACCTGAGTCTGCTACAGGGCTAATACAAGCTGCACCAGTATCTCTCTGACCCCCTAACCCTAACCTTCACTTTACTGCAAGGCAGCACAAACTGCTTACTGTGTCTCAATGTGTCCTTTTACACAGGGCGAGCAAAGAGTAACTGCATGGGTATTGGGGTCACTATAAAGCAGGAGACGGTTCTTAATCAGCTTCCGGCTGTTATTTATTTCAGGGTAAGGCAAAACGGGGGGGCTGAACTGAGCACGTGAAACTGGATCTATGTGAGAAAGTATTGTGCTGGTTCACAGGTGGGAAGAGGCAGATGCAGCTCACCTTCAGGCAAATCTGTTCCAGCAGCACTGCACTTTAACCTTTAACCCCCAGGGGCTGTGGAATTCCTGTTAAGCGAACAGAGGTGGATCTGTGGAAGAAAGCACACTTCTGTCTTAGGTACAGATAAATCCACCAAAACCAGTATCCACTCTGTGTATTTTTAATCATTGTGGAAAAACAGAAGGTCTTATAAAGCACACATACCTTGTAAGTGCAAATTGTATTTTGGCACCTCTCAACCACCGTACATGTGAAATATTTTACATAATTAACCCAATTTAACTAAATTAAACCACACACCATTTCCACCAAACTTCATCAGTACGTAACGTGGCTACGGGGTTTTCAACAAAGGTAGTTACCTTACTTGATAAATGCATGAAACATTTTCATAGAAAAGAAATACTGAGAATATTTAATTACATTAGATTAATCAGTGTAAAAGGCTTGTGAGAGCCATCTTAAGCCTTCAGTGCTGCTCATTAGTGCAGTTTTTAATAGGTTTTTTTATTTTAAAGAAACCGGCTTGCAGTCATTCGCATAGGTTTATTTCAGTCTGAACTTTCAGATTTTTTAAAACCGTTATAGTTTTAATATAAAATTATGGAGAGCACTCAAAAGAAACACCACTTCAATTCTTACACCAATAATCACAAGCTCTATGCTTGTCCACAAGGGGTGAGGGTCAAAAAAGCATAAAAAAAATGTTTTACAACAATATTACATTTTCTAGACAATTTATACAGATTTTTTCAAATTTTCCCGTATGAATCAGTGAACAAAAAAAAAAAACCACCATGCATAAAAGCAGACAGACCTCAGAGTTGTAGATTTGACACAAATACATGCATTCATTTTTATTCACAAATCAGGCCAATTTTCTAAATTAATACAAACATTGCTGTTTTACCTTTGTTTTTTTCCCAAAAGACGTAGATGTGTTAGTATCATGGAAAAATTAAATCCTCTTAGTGCACAGGTGTGAATAAGAATAGTCCCCCCACCCCTGCAATGTTGACCACACCCCAAACAGGAGAATGACAACGCAATGAGTAAAAAAAAATCAGCTGAAAAATTCTTTAAGAGGCTGGCTCCAAAGGATGAATTAATGTGAACTAGTAGGATGTAAACTGGCCTCGGGAATTTGGGGGGACTGGGATAAAGGAGCTTTGGAAGAAGGCGTGGAGTACACTGTCGACATCTAGCAAGCTAGAGCTTCTCTTTCAATCAGAAAACGGGATGCTACATCTTAAAATTGTCTTTTTTTATCTTTTTTAGTAGTTTAATAACAAACATTAAGCAAATTCAAAACTATAGATTTATGACAAAACAAAAATAAAAAAAAAAAATCAATCAAAATACAGGTCGTAAGTAAGAACAATGGTGCTAAATTACAATAGTGCTTGTCATTAGTCACTAGTTTTTAAAATATAGCCGTAAATGTACATTCTCTACACAAGTACTTAGTCTTCCCACACGTAAACGACATAAACACCAGACGGAGAAATTAGCTGATTGTCCACACACAGTCCCTCATTTCTGTTTGGCAATGAAAAGTTCCGTGTCAAAGTGACTGAAAACTGCTGAAAAAGACAAAAAGGTACCAAAACGGAACATAGAAAAAGGAATGAACGTTGCCATAGACTTCTTATTGTTTATTTTTGGTTCAGGAAAGAAGTAGGTGCATCCATGATTATTAGTTATTTTCACTTTCTTTCGGTTTGTTCGCCATTCCGCCGCGGTGTGTCATCCAAGAAGGTCACAGCAAGCGTTGACGTTGCACTTGAAGACGGATCTCTGGGGATGACGGTCCTACTGGAACCATCGAAACGCTGCTCCTGCTGGTAACATCACCTTCTGGGAAAAAGAAGCCCGGTTAGCAAACCTCAAGGCTGGTTTGAATAGTGGCTACACTGACTTACTGCTTTGTACTGGGAATATGTCTGCCTGTATTATTGTGAATTTACTATTTTGCTTGATCTTTGGGGGAGAGGATCCAGTTTTTGATTACTTACTATTGGAGATGTAAATAACATTTAAAAATCATAGACCGCTCAGTATCAAATTATTTAACTTTCACATTTATAACTCAAAGTAAAGATCATAGCTCTCATGGGAATATTCACATTTAGTAAGTCTGTTGATCTTTAGCCCACTCTTCAATAAAAGCTATAACCACTTCAGAGTAAAGATACTGATTAATTTCATGATATTCACATTCAGCTAAACTTAAAATGTGTCCATTTCTATAATTCTGACTAGCACATTAGCTGCTAATGAGTAAACCTTGTGATTCTAAATAAACTCGCAAACAAGAACTACTGAGAAAAACTTCCATGTTACATTTGTCAACACAAACACCTTGCCTCCTCAGCAGTAAACATCCCTGAATGGATTGCACTACTTCAGCGTAACACACCAGCAGCTGTTGGAGGGTCCGGCTAGTACGCAGAAACGTATAACACAAAACTCTCAGCATTAGATGGATGAGTGGCAGGGATTTATCGTGACCAACTGCGGAGTTCTATCTCTCAGTTTTAATTTACCTTTAAAACTGTGGGGTTTAGATAAATTAACCGTGTTAAGGAAATCAGGAATTCCACAACAGAGCAAGAGCAGACCCTGTACGTATTTACTCATGCTGTGTGACTATTACAAAAGCTGGTGGCAGGTTTGACAGGTGAATACTGGTTTTGCTGGAAGTCGATGGCAAATTAGCCAACAAGTTAGCTGATGACAAATTAGGTCAACAACATGAGCACGAATAATGACAGTTCAAAGAACGAGACTAACAGCAAAAATAAGAGAAGGTAAAAAGTGTGACACATACTGTATTTATCTCCTGTCTCTGTGGCCTTTGTTACCCAGAACACACCGGTTTGTCCACCTCCTCCTCCCTTCTGTTCCTTTCTCCCCCACTTGCCCTTTACCCTTTTGAGCTCTGTCATTTTCTCCTGTGACCTCCATTTCTCTCCCGGTCTCCCATCACTCCGCCCCTGCACCCCCCACCCCCACACACACACTCCTCTCCAGACACTGAGAACAGCAGGGTAAGTGAGGCATTGTGCCAGGCTGTCCCAAACAGACCTCTCTCCCTGCTGTCTAGCAGCCCCCCTCCACTCTGGGCCCGCCCTGGGCCGTTGCATTGGCTCCTACTGTGAAATCTGATATGCTACATGTATTATTTACCCAGCACCAGCACCAACAGGCAAACAGGTCACCCTCAGGACTGCACACACGGTCCCAGCGGCTGTTTCAGCTCTCTGAGTGGGACCGGCCAGGACAAACATGCAGCCGAACTGTGTGCTTGTGGACGGCATCGTACTCCGTAAATACGGTAGACCCGTCGCCCCACACCCCCAACCCAAACGGAAACTGTGCAGTTGCCGTCCAACCACAGGTTCCACAGCCCAGAACTGCACACATTCCTCATCACTGCTGGGAGGAAGGTGGCCGTGATTCCACAGACTCACAACACACACAGGCACACTCGCATCTACTCACCTGCAGTTTTAAATGCTCCTCTCACACTCTTCCACTTGTCAGCACACACACACCCCCATAGACCTTCACATATTTGTACTTATACGCCCAGTTGTTGGATGTCCTGATTAGCATTTCCTTGATACCATAATTCCGACAGGTGCAGAAACACCACACCCTGAGCACTTCTGTTTCACCTGTCTCACTCTATCGAAGCTACTTGCCTAGAATCAAATAAAGCCACTAATCCTGTAAAGGGTGTCTATATGCGTACAGTCTCCACACACGAACGTCGTGGCATATGCACAGAAACTGAGCCCAGTAGCAATATATCCATTAGACGTCCATGTAACGTGTGTATGTCATGGAACTTGCTCACGGTGACTTTAGTCAAATAGCAACTGTAATTAAGGGTCTTTCGGGTACGACATGCTTGTGTTTCGAAAGCATGATGGGTTTAATTTATTAACTCTGTTTACCAAGAGGCATGCGATTAGACAGTGACTGAGCCCCTGAAACTGCACTGGCGATCCTGAGCCTGCAGCTTGACCAGCAGACAAATCAGCTTCGGACGCTAATCTTGTCCCTGCGTCACCCGCTGTCACTTCCCCATGGGGATGTGGGGGGAGGAGCCAATGCAGGTATAACAGGCCTCCCCCGAAGGAAAAGCCAGCATCCTGCGATGGTGTTCGGTGCCGCGCACCGCAGTCGGAGGGATGGCTCTTGGCCATGGCGCCTCTTCGGGGGCTCAGAAGAAGGACGGGAGGGGGCATGGAGAATTTCGTGGGAGGTACTCCAGACACTGAGGAGAATCTGCCCTGGCACAGGATAATGTCACCTTCAGTGACCTCACGCCCCTCCCCAACATCAGCACCCCCAGTGCTGTGACATACAAACACATGAGATAAAAATACACTTATGCATGCACGCACGCACGCACACACACACACACTCACACACACAAACGCATATACACACACACGAACGCATACGCGCACACACACGAATGCATACGCACACACTGACCTCAACAGGTGTCTGTCTGAGAGCACATCTCTCTGTGCTGGTCTACAAGTGGTGCCAGTAAGAAATGCTGGACATGTTTGAGGTTTCTAGGAGATGGGAAGGCACTGGCTCTCCACAGTGCTACCACCTCCAGCCCCCCTTCTCCCTGCCTCCCCCTTCCCAATCCACCAACCCTTCCCACTGACGTGCCAACACAGACGGACGGCCTAGCATAGCCCTGGAATACAACCCAGATTAATAACCCTTTGGGGAAAAGGTTGCTTCAATCAGCTCCCTGACCATATAGAATACATGAAGAACAGAGACACACACACACACACACACGCATCACATACAGAATACTGTTGTACAAACACTTGCATGCCTATACATTCATGAAACCTCACAGAACATACATTTGTCCTCATCATGGAAATTATTCTCTTAATCTGACACACATACACAGCACAAACCCTCTTAGCACATAATTTGACAGCAAACCAAAAATTAAAGTCTCTAACACAAGAATAAATAGACAGATGAGACACAGTCACTTATTTCTGTCCAGAATAGTGATGCACAAAATACAGTGGAGATTTCTGACATACATGAGGGTTGAAACGGAGGCTCCAGTAGCTGTGAGTTTGTCAAAGCCTGTCTGACCGCCACAAGTTCGTCATGTCACAGTACCATGCTTTTATTTCCTGATCTGCTTCTCACGCAAATGCGCGCAAGCGAACACACACACACAGACACACACACACACACACACACACAAGAGCACGCGCACACTTTTTTTTTTTTTAATTTCCGCTCAGCCAACGTTGCTTTCCCAAAATAAAGCCAGACGCCTCCAGCCAGCGAGGTATGAAGTGGCGAGGGCACTGCGCACGTCACCTCCCCCTCGCTCTTTTTTTACGGAGGCCTCGCAGCTGCTTTGGGGCTTCAGTGGAAAACAGCTCGAGGGACCTGTCAGTACCGCCCCCCCCAATCCCAGAGACGCTAGCCCCACGCCACACGCTAGCTCACACACGCACATACGCCCCTGGAGCGCGAAACCCTTCCTGTGAAATCCCCAGCACCAGCAGAACTGTGGAATGGTGAGCGATGAAATATTCCACCTCTCCCAGAGACTCCAACGCTAAAGCAGCCAAAAAAACTGTGGCCCACTAAAATATATGCTTATACACCAGTAAACAGTTTGTGTCTTGTGGACATTCGACATACCAGGCCAGTTCGTCCTTGTCAAAGCAGGTACACTTAAAGTACTTGTATGACACACATTAACTCTGTTCCATGTTGTTTCCTACAAAACCATGGAGGGATGTTCAGGGCCTCCTAATTCAATACTGGGATCTACCAAAAAGCCTCAAAATCTAATTTTTTGGTTAGGGGGAAAAATAAACTTTATAAGATGCTATGGCATCATAAATACCACTGTGTCCATTAAGAGAATTTTTAAAAAGTAACTGTTATACTTTCTTCAGTTTCATCCTATTTTACCCCTGAAATGGAAACTTCTGCTTTCAGTGCTGTTTTTCCTTTTGCAGGGTGCTGAAAATTAGTTTGAACAATTACCCTGTTTCTGTTCTTCACTTTGCATGGTGAATATCTGCTTTCGTTTAGTGACGTTTCAAGCCATCACAGCACCCTAAGTCTATTCTCAAATAAAACAACAACATCTTTTCTATTAAATTTTGGATTCACCTTTAAAAACAGCATCACAGACAAAGAAATATCAAATGAATGTTTTATGACCATTGTACCACCACACAAAAATTTCTTCCTGTTTTTAAAGTTGCCACCTAAAAATTTGATTGCATACTTGTATACCCACAATTTAACTTCAAGAAAATGGGGGGGGGCTTTCAGATAGCACACAGCATATGTCAATCAGTAACAGCACTTAAACAGGACCTACCCACGATTACCGCAACATGTTCAACATATTTTGCACTATACAAAAGTCATACTCATTTATCACTCAATGAATATGATCACTTTGTTTACTTATTTATATCGATCTTAACAGCCACATATACGGTCTTACTCCAGTAGACTCCAGCATGTCATTTAAACAAATGCCCAAACGCTGTTCTGCAAACGCTTCCTGAAACTGAGCCCTCTGAACTGGAGATCCCAAGAGTGTCACTCCCTGTACTCCATGTGTCTCCTTATGACAGGTTGGTGGTTCAAGGCTTAGACATCATGACCCAACAGAGTCTGTGCCAACGCAAAGTTTCGAGCTGGGATCTGAAAGGAAGGTTTTATTTTTACTCCCTTCCCACGAATCAGCACCTTATAAACATGTCATGTGACCTAAGGACTCAGGGCTACCTCTGCACACCGTGCCTTCTTTACCCTATCACCTCCCCTTATTTTTGTGTTTTTCGTGTCCTCGCTGGGGAGATGTTGGGAGTCGTGATCCATACAATTATCAGGAGGTAGCCCAGCTCCAACTTAAAGAGCAAAGAGAGTGTATCTACGTCTGAGCACGCACTCCCAAGACGAGGTAGGTTTTAGAATATCCATGAGATCTGTGGCTATGTCACAGTTAACAAGACCAGTAAGGTAGCAGCAGCTCATCTTTAAAGCTGACATGTTCTCAAGAGCTCTGCTGGTGGACTACAGGGTTCTGCTGAAGCACTTGTACACTTCTGGGAACCAGCTGTGGAACTTAAGAGAACATCTGCCTCAGCTTGTTGCTATGGGGAAATATTGTATGTAGCAGAATGGGGACGTCTGACATGCAAGTGTGGTTTTACAGCATATCGATAATGAAACTGAACAACATTCATTTTAGAAAAGTAATGAAAGTACTAAATGAATACAAGAAATCTCACAACATCTACTCCACATATATGCAAATATGTTCATAAAGTATGTATTAAGAATATATTATGCAGTTAAATACCAATAAACATGTATCACAAAACAATATATTATAACAGACTCGCAAAACAGCATGTATCAATATGACTATGTAGGTCTTAACCAGCTCTTAGGTGAAGATGCAGCAGTCTGTCCCCAGTGCCAAACCAGTGCTCCTGTTTACATACTGGCATTGCATCAACGCTTTGACCCTACAAACTCCAGGCATCCAGGGGTCAATATCTAGTTTTTTTATTGTCAGCCATGCAAAGTTAGTGTTTTCTATTCCACTTGAAACGACTGACACAAAGGTCAGGCGTCAGGGGCAAAACTTTATTCTCATATGATACCCCCCCAACCCCCAGGTCTAATACAAACTGTACAGAGCTGAATTAGAACCTGGGAAAAAGGGCTTCTTTTTACCAAGTTATGCCACTTCGTCTCATTCAGGGGCAGAAGAAGATACAGCCTGTGATGGTCCACATTGGGACTGGAGAGGATTTTGAGAGAACGGATGCTTTACAGCACACAGAGACTCCCGCAGTGTGTGTGTGTGTGTGTGTGTGTGTGTGTGTGTGTGTGTGTGTGTGTGTGTGTGTGTGTGTGTGTGTGAGAGAG
>JABJVR010000002.1:4672111-4717019 GCA_025773905.1 Chitala chitala | reverse complement strand
ACTAACACTGCAGGCAGGCTGGGGTTCTGTACTAACACTGCAGGCAGGCTGGTGTTCTGTACTAACACTGCAGGCAGGCTGGGGTTCTGTACTAACACTGCAGGCAGGCTGGTGTTCTGTACTAACACTGCAGGCAGACTGGGGTTCTGTACTAACACTGCAGGCAGACTGGGGTTCTGTACTAACACTGCAGGCTGACTGGAGCAGAACTCAGGACGCCAGCCTGCAGCCAAGCCACGCTTCAGCAGAAGACATGCTACCTGTGGAAGCATGTCCTCCAACACCTACATGCACATGGTGCATCTGTGTTTCTGAGAGGGCACGTGGGCTACAAGAACACATTTCAAAACCGATGCATTTAACACAATCAAAAATAAACTTCTTAAGCTTATTAGGTTATGGACATACTTCTGAATTGTTACAATAATCCTCAGAAATGCACCTGCTGTTTATTTTTGTTTAAATGTTTTAGCTGTTATGGTTTAAAAAAAAAAAAAAAACTCGTGGAATTCAGTGACCTTAGAACACCTTTATCTGTTAGTATATTAAACATCTAAGTTAAAAAAAAAAGCATCAACAACAACAATAATAACAACACAACTTTGATACTTCAGGCGACTGACAAGCTGTGTCGATAGACATGAACTAAAGGTTTTCGCTGTTGTCGTTGGTAAGTAAATATAAGGCCAATGGTCCAAATGCATAGCATCGTCTTATGATCATAGTCAAAACAGTTAATAACGTAACAAAGGGCAGACCACATCGTTTTCCAGTTCATTTGGAGAAAGGGACTTAAAACCAGCCTAGCAAATGTACCTGAGTCATTATAATTGCATTTGATCTAAAGGGTCCTAAAATAACCAGCAACATTTAAAATATATTTTTCTGCAGAAACTTGTCGGCGTAGATATTCCTTTTTGCCATTTTCAAACGTAAGTTATTAAAGCGCCGCTGTGTGTAAATAACGAGGCTTGAAACCATCATCCGTAACGAGCTACGCTCTAAGTTCCTTGTGGCAATCTCATGAGGGAGCGCAGTCAGTTATTTATTAGTTCAGGTAATGCAGAGCCTAACGTAGCGCGTCCGCTCAGGCGCGCACACGCCACCTTTCGCAGCTCACTCACTGGATATAGTTAACGCACAGCGGGTTTTCATTACATTAGTTTCACATAAAGTTATAATATTGTAGTATACAACCCATGTATAATTTCTGTTTACTTAAAAACTTTGAGAAACAGACGACTTTACCACGCAAAGAAGATAAAAATTTATAATGATCTCTTGCTTTGACATCTAATTACAAACAAAAGACGCAGCCTATACGAACGCTGCGGCCGATCGCGGATTGCGGCATTGCTAAAGGGTCGCAGTAAATCCCCGCACGCAGCACGGTCGGGCTAGGGGTACACTGTGCGCACGAGATGGAGTGATCCTTTCTCGCCAGAGATACACTAGCCGCGCTACTATACAATAAAAAATAATCTGGTCGATTTAAAAATATCTGATGACATACAGCCAGATGATGAAATGATAATCGGCAGCTAATGCATATTTAAATATGCAATATATTTTTATCTGAATAACTACAATTTTAAATGTTAATATATGCGATCCTTGTAAAGTTCTATCTGAATTCAAATGAAACTTCCGATCTTTCTCCAATTCGTATACTATTAAAATCGCCAACGAGTCCTAATAATTGATTTAATCAATGTATTGCTGCATGCGAAACGACTCTGAAGTTACCAGCGCTGTCATTATTCGAACCGTAGCACACAACATTAACTATAATACACGAGAAAGAAAAACCACAATATCATCGTTCTTCTGTCAGAATAACTCATTTTAAATTATTTTACAACATGGCTATAGGCTCAAAAGTTACATTATTGCGTATTCCAGTATTAAACCCAACTGATCATACTGTATGCATCAGGTACGCACATGAATGGAACAACTCGATATTTATTAACATTAAAGTAACACAAAAATACCTTTTGTCTAGACTCACTGATCTGAAACCGGGGTGTCTGCGGTACCAGCACTCGCTCTGCTCTGGTACGTTGCGGTGGATAAAGAAAAAACATTCTCCCGTTCTCCCAGTTAACTTAATCGTTAGGAAGATGACATCCCAACTTTGAACAGACTTCAACAAAGTATGATTCCCCTTTCAATATATCTGCATATTTGCAAACACAGGCCCTTTTCATTCGCACCTACCAAAGCAGATCCGAGCAGAGGGGAGTGAACCCACTGTCCAAGCGGTCCGTCGCCGTGTCTGCTGAGGAGATTCGTGCCAAAAAGAGGGAAAAAATTATATTTTAACCCAGCAGAAATATCTGAACCCTAACCTGAAATTAGCGATAGGGAAACCAAGTGATAAATTATTGTAAAACGTACTTTCTCGGAGGCGAGCGTGTGGGCTCCAACCTTTCGATTCTTGCTATCCCACCTCTACATCCCTGCTTGCAGCGAAGAACATGCAAACACATTTCATAGATTTTTGGAGCTTCCGATAAGAACCGAACTGGACTTTCATACGAAAGAGTGATACAGGAAAAAATAAAACATGTAAACACATTATATTTGTAGAAATATTACGTCATGTCCACGGATAAAAGTAAATTCTACAGAGCACTGGAACACCGTATATTAAAAATATTTTCATTTGAAACGCAAGCTGCGTCTAAGAGCGCATTTACTCCCACTGAGCCGTTGACAGCATCCTATTCGCTGATAACGTGCAATGTCATGTTTGTCGGAGGAAAGTAGATTGACTTTTTCGCAATACCTCTTTAAGAGAGAACTTTAATTTAACACATTCATGCTTACCAAGAACTTTAACTGTCCAGTCCTGAGAGAAAACTGCGCGCTCAATGAATGCTTGCTAGCGACAACAGAGAAACTGGACGAGAATTTATTTATGACAGATGCTGAATTATAAAAGGGTACAATTCTAATAATTTTACAAGGCAGATGAATTCAAAATAAAGACGGCACGATCAGCAATAGGGACAGAACAGCAAAAACAACCAAAGGAAAACAACAACAACAACAACAATAATAATAATTATTAGTATTATTATTAACATAATTATTAATAATTATTATTATTATTGTTATTATTATTAACTGTTACGTGGCTGTACCTGTGATACGAACTTTGAGTATTAAAACAAGATATTCTATGGTGACATTTATTTAACATAATTTCAGCCATCAGAAAATCAGACGGTCTATTACCGCATAATATACGAAACAATGCGTACATACTAACATATCTATTCTCAGGAAGAGGCAGGCTGGAAGCCAATCCGTCAGTATTAAGATAAATACCTATAAAAACAATGTATATCCTCAGTACATTGGAGAACTGCGTAATTGTCTCCGTTTAATGGCAGCTATTACTATACATTTGCTACTTAAAGGCTTGTCTGACGTATTATAATAAAATAAACGAAAGCTCAGACATTAATATGATTACGAAATTGCATCCTTGTTGTATGTGTTACATAAACTCGTCACTTAAGCTTTTTCCTTGTAAATACATTTACATTGAACACTTTTCTACACATTTCATATTTGTTTTTGAATCTCCCGCTACACATAAAATATCTTGTTTTGATTTGATAAACGTTCGAGTAAACAAGTGAAAATGACTGCGTTTAATAATTAAAAAAAAAAAAACTATATTAAAGTCGTGTATGAATGACGAATTCCTTGTAAACGAGACACTAGCATAATCCAAAACGAAATGTGTAATTTATGTGTTCAAGTGGATTGCCGGTGATCTTAAATCAAGTCAGGCCAGCAAAGTGATCGGCTCCTCTTCTCGTTAACGCCAAAGTCCACTCCACCTCTTGTGAGTGTCCTGTCTGCTGGCAGGCGGCCAGCTGAAGTGTGTGGAAATGACACCGCTAGGGCGGCAGAGATTTTCCTTCATTTCTCTCCTTCCCGATCGCAGACTGGCTGACATTGGCTGGAAAGTGGAGCAGCTCGTCAGGGACAATCAATGCGAATCGATCGCGCCACGCGGGCTGGGGCTCCGAGCTGGAAAATAACACAGCAGCCAGAGCACGAGGAGGGGGCGCGTTGTGCCGCCGCACACTGCAGCCAAGCTCACGCATTCAGGCTCTCTCTCTCTCTCTCTTCTGGGCGCACTCACGCACGCAACCACGAAACGCTCATCTCACACTTAAGGCCGCTTACACCGTAATGTTGGACATTAAACAAAGATTTCATAGGGCACATTAGTTGATATTCGTCACCTTTAATAGCTACCGTGGGTATTTGCTGTATATATATATGATTTAGACCAAATTAATAGTTATTTCAATATTACACACCAGTGTATTATAAAATAAAGTTTCACGCTTGGTACTGTAATCGTATTTTCAAAGTATACATTGTGAATCTCGTTGACCAACCACCTGTAACGGACAAACATCACTGACCGAGAGACAAGTGTACGCCGGTGTTAAAAAAAAACACATTCGGACCTTGCTCATGACGCAAATTCGGTTTAAATCTGAGTACTTTTAAAATAATTTTTGTGGACATTTCGCAAATTGTAAAAAAACAGTAACAAGTTGTGTTTATATCTCAAACTTGTTTGTAAACAAACTTGCCACTTAGGTTTTCGTATTTTACGTTTTACTTTATTCGACTTGCATTTACAACACCGATAAGGAATCTGCACTCAAAAATAAACAACCTCGTACCAACAGTTATAAGCACGGTTAATATTTGCATATAACTAACCATTTTCATTGCAGAAGACAAACGCAGAGACGTAGAAGACGTTTCAAATTATTGCATGGGGATTAACAGTGAGTGTACACCTGTTTCAGAAAAACGCAACATACGTTTCATGGAGTATACATTTTCATTATGCATCTTACATTTGTATAGAAGTAAATCATAAAAATGTTATGAAGAAGCAGAGAGCAAAATAAATAGACAAATAAATTATAAAGTGACCTAACAATCTTTATCGTTTTTTTTTTTGTATATAATTTTGTCTACTAAATACGAAATAATTTTAAATCAGCTATGGTCTCCCTTAAGAGTGAGTTAAATAATGTGGTATCATCTATAATTTGCTTGGTGGGCATACTGCACTGCCCTGGAAAAGATAACAGCTTATCTGCGGCCATGAACTAAAGAAGTCACCTTTCTCTTTCTAGTCCACTTCTTTGTCTTTTATCGCCGACGTGTTTCGTGGCAGTGGGCGAACAAACACGGAGCCCGTCAGCGAGATAAGCGCACAATGGTCGCTTCAGACCTTCAGACAACGCACCGCTGTGAATAGGTTTGACACGCATTGCTCCGTAATCCCTTGGAGGGAAAACCGTCTCTTTTGTACTGGCAAAGTGCCTGGTTTCACCGTATCTTATGTTATCCAGACTGCATTCCCTCTCCCCTCAGTTTTGGAAATCGCTTCCATGCTGTTGTACTGACCGCCTTTCTGTCATCCGCTTTTTTCGACAATTGAAAAACTCGTGTATAAATGTAAAATATTGAGACAATATAGTTTATAAACATGTACCTTTAAAGGAGACCAATGATATCTATTTATCAGTTTAATGTGTGCCTCACTCTGCTCAACTGCGATTAGTTGAAATAAGGTTTGGCCAAAGCTGCAGATTCCTGTTAATCGTTGGCTCCCTCGTAGTCCATAAGCACAAGCGTTTTCAGTGGCCGTTCGTGTCTTCTCACAGTCCAGACTGACCACATTCTTCCTGTCCTGCTCAGCTTGCCTGCATTCCTGTTTTTCTACACATGACCCCCCCCCCTACAAATGCAAGCGGCCCACCCGATGTAGATTAGTTGCGGGTGCGAAAAGACAGTTTTTTCCAATCATGTTCATAATGACCCCGTCTATCTCTCCGAGAATACAGGGAGTGATTTTTGAAAGGTGGCCTATCGTTTGTATGCTTCCAATTTTTTTTTGTGTCTGTAAGGAAATTTTTTTTTGTGTCTGTTTATTTAGGAAATAAACTTACCCTGAATCGTGCAATATAAGTAGTTTTCTTTACCAGCTGTCATTATTTTGGCAAAATACCCAATTCTTGCCTCTAACCACTGGAGTTCTTGTATGGTCATTCACACACAATCACACATCGAAAAAAAGAACATAAATGTAGCTGTACATGAATGTCATACCTTTACAGACGGAATTATGTGTAAAAGGTTAACTTCTGTCAGATGACAGAAGCTGCAAGTGATTGATGGGAAACTCATTGTTTTCTAAGCAAAATGTCACCAACATTTCAATGTTTCCTTCAGTTCCTAATTATCAAGCACTACTTGTATTGCACGGCCACCAAACTAACCATCTGTTTCCCATTTCACTGTTGTGTAGGGACTGCACATTCCCCTCCTACAGCTAATGATAGACCAACAATGTTCTTGATGAAAATGTTCATCATTACTTCTGACCGGCACAACACCTGTCCAATTCCCAGTCTCATTGTGTCAGACTGTGTGATGTGCTACCTGAGTCATGCAATCAACTCTGTATCTTTCGCAGAGTCATATCCTTACTCAAATTGTGTTGATGTTGAGGTGTTTCACATATTCCAATGTCATGATCCAGCGCTCATGGAAAGGACAGAATGAGGTGTGAGGAGTAGTCATCTCCAAAAAGGTTTGAGTGTAACAAAAAAAAAATACTGCTACCCTGCCCATGCACTAGATCGTGAATTGGCTTCACACTGGTCTTACCCCACAATATTTAACTGACGTTCAGAATCCACATGACTTAAGAAGCCAAGAATCTGAGACATTACTTGTATCATTTTTGCCACCAGTGTGAAATTAGAAAAAAGCAAAACTTCTATAAAATCACAGAACACAGAAGAATTATTTTTACAGACAATGGACTGAGGATACTCTTCAATTTTTCAGTTTTGATTTTGAAACAGCTGTATTCATTTTTACATCCCTAGTTGTTGGATCACATTTCATAAAATCATCATTTAAAGCATAAGGTTGATGTTGCAAACTTCAGGTTATCAGAATAAATTGTACAGCACAACGGTAAAGTATTCACCATAAATTACCATTGGGTACATGCATTATATCACATTAAACAAGCTCTAGGCTCTGGTCTTGTACCTGTGATCGTTACTTAAGTACATATAGCCTGAGTTATAACTGCAGCATAGTCCATGTTACTGTGATGTTAGTCCTCATCATTCATTTAAATGTTCAGAGGTGATTTTACCGGGGCCTGCTTCCCTGTCTCATTCATAATCTCCCTAAACTCCAAGCCTTTACACTCCTCTACATTATAATCCCCAATTTATTTGTACTGCCCCTTTGTAATTGTACACCTTGCCTAACTCCCCCTATTCACTTTCTACCTTCTCCAACCATGCACCATCTTGCTTGCCTTCAAACAAAACATATGGGTTTACTCATAAATTGCCCTGACAGCACCCCTGCCCTCATGCAGTGTACAGGTATGCAAGGAAAACGATGCTGAGGACAGGCAGCTGGAGCCCTGTGGGCCACGGGGACAAGATGAAAGTGCAGCGAGCACAAGAAAGACGTTCAGGTGGGCGTTGGGCAGCTCCGAGTCTGAGACACGCTCGGGCCTTTGTTGTCTCCCTCCCTCATGTGTGTGGTGAGGTGGCAAGCGAGCGCGCCAAGAGCTTCCCGCGGTTGTGAGAGAGGCTAGGGGGGAAGGGGGAGATTAGTGTCACACGGCTTCATGCTCCAGCCAGACGCATGACCAGCATCGCAGGAGTGCCCAAAACCAGAGAGTGAGAGTGAGAGAAAGCAAGAAACAGAGAGAGAAAGAGAGAACATCCGGTTTCTCAGACGCTAAGGAATGCCATAAACCAGATTCCCAAACAAAAATACTGCAGCTAGCTCCCCATGAGGTCACAGACCCTTCTTCAAAATCTCATCTTCCCATTTGCTCTCATAGACCAAATCCCATGTTCTTCTACAGCTGCTTATCCAACATGTATTCCTCACCTCTCTGAAGCTCATTCTTTCTACCCTTCAGTGCTCCAGTCTGCTGAAGCCACCCATTCCAGTGCCTACGCTATACCAACGCTCCAGAAACACCATCCAGTAATCAGCAGCCACATCCTGCAGTGCACTGCTGGTGCTATCACATCATCAACTTGCACGGGGGCATCTTCCTGGTCAAGGCAGATGGGAGGGGGAGGAGGTCTTTAGTACCCTATTAGAAATGAGGTCTTGAGAAACATTAAACTCCACAATTAAAGGCAGTCATGCAGAAGATAATTAAGAGCACTACTCATTCGATCTAAATGTTGTTACAGAGTGAAAAGCATTGGGTTGTGGTGAAATAACTTAAAAATTAAAAAGTACACAAAAGTTAAATACTTTAGAAACCAGATATTTTGTTGGTGTGACACTACCTTATATGTCGTGTTCCCATGCAAATTCCTTGCACAACAACGAAGTCCACGGTAAGAGCGCCATCTAGCGTTAAACAACGATTCTACTCCCGATCGTCCACATAAAACGCATTAGCTGTCTGGATATACACCATGGTCAAGCACAAGCCAGATATATCCCCCTCAGTACGAAGAATCTGACAAATTAAACCTACACAGACGGTTACAATTAATCAATGGAGGTGTTTAAAATGTGTGTATAGAATGAGCATGTATGAGCTAGATGTCCATCTAAATAACTCTTTAAACAGCAAATATTGTCAAAAGAATCGTGGTTATTACCACTGGTTTAGATAAATGGTCAAGATGCAAAATTATAGCTGCCAATACAATTTTAAAAAACTTCTGTATGAATTACAAATAACACAGAGTAGTCTGTACATCCACCCATTTCAATTTTAAATATGTATCACTGCATATATAGAAAAAGCTCTCGCGCTCTCTCTCTCTCTCAACAGTTTTAAAACACCCAATTTTTCCAGGTTTTATTGAAATTCACGCAACAATTGGACATACAAAATAAATACAATCGTTTTCTATGACAAAATGTAAGCTAAATTTTTAACTTAGCATCATTTGCAGATATAACACCTGAACACACTCATGACATTCTTTCTACAACAGAAATCAAATATTGCTCAGAAAGTTCTTCCCAACACTGCTGATGTTCCCAGAAATGTGTTGCAGTTATAGGTTGCTGGAGATTGTGATGGCTATTCCAAGTCTGGAGATTGTGCTGGCCATTCCATGATTTAAAGCCTACCATCTTGTTCTTTTCTTCTAAAGTAGTTCCGACACAGCCTGGAGGTAGGTGTTGGGTCATTGTCTTGCTGTAGGACGAACCCCTGACCAAGTAAGTGTACACCAGAGGGTACTGCATGGCGCTGCAAAATGCTCTGGTAGCAGTTTTGGTTCCACTCACTCTGTGCAAATTTTCAACTCTAGATCCAGCAAAAGAGCCCCAGACCATGACCCTTCCTCCTCCATTTTTGACTGTTGGTGTCATGCACCAAGGAACCATCTTTTCGCCTTCTCAGCATACAAAAATCCTGCGTGATGAACCAAAGATCTCAAATTTTGATTCATCAATCCATAAGACCTTCTTCCAGTATTCAGTAGTCCACTGGCAGTGCTTCATGGCCCAGGCAAGCCTCCTTTTCTTATTTTGTCATCTTAGCAATAGCTTTCTTACTGCCACTAGACCTGTCAAACCTGCAGCCTCTTCTCTTCACAGTTGAAACTGAGACTGACTGTGATCAGTGTTAAGCTCTGCTTGAAGCTGTTGTCTTGTGAGCCACACGCCATGCAAGCTGTTGACTCTCAGAAACTTGTCTTCTGATTCTATTGTGGCTTTGGGTCTGCCAGACCTCTTCCTGTCAGCATTTCCTCTATTTTCCAAGTGCATTTTGATGGTGTAGGAAACTGTACTCACTGTCACCTTGACTTTCCTTGCAATTTCTCTAAAGGAAGGACCTACACTTTAAGGGTTATAATGGTCTGTCTGTCTCCTTTTGTTAACTGCCCTTTTTCACTACTTTCAAAGCAATATACTACTTCCTGCAGTACAATGCTGTCCAAATATTAAGAGATTGTAGCAACAGTCTGTTCCAACACTGCTTTTATACAGAGGGCTTGTAAATAATCAACAAAAGTTGGGACGCTTGTAGGATTTGTAAGCATAAACATTCAAGGTTTAATTTACTTACAATGCTGCAGAACAACTGTGAGTTGATACCTCTTCCCTGAAAAGGGCTTTTTTGTACAACTGAAATGTACATTTTTTGTTAACCTAAACTGTTTTTTTTAACCCCTGGCAGTTTACTGCTTACCTTTGTACCATTTCAGGTTATTCACTGTACTTGAACTGCTTACATTTTCATAAAAACTGGAAAAATAGGGATGTTCTAAAACTTTTGACTGGTAGTGTATTTATGTATGTATGGAATGGTAGCAAAACATTTGCCTGAGAATAGCTGCATCAACTTACCGTAATGTGTAGTGACAGTGTGTTGTCAGTCATTTTCAGCAATGCCTCCTTTTACTGGTAATTACGCATTTCTTCTAACACAAATCAGACTTATATTTTCAGACGTTCTGTGCATTAAATCCAATTTTAAAATGCATTACCACTTTTACATATGCTATTAAATTAGACAGGCCCTCTCTCTTTCTACTTTTAAGACTTAGTTTAAGACTTTTTAAATTTTCCATGGCTTTTAATGTAACGACTGTTGAAAGTTGACCTTGACAACCCGCAGTGAGTGTAGATTTTCCTGTTGCTCCGCTGTTGTGTTTTATTCTTTTATCACTATCGTTTACGATCTTTTATTTTCTGCTCTTAATGCTTTATTGTATTATTTCATATTTTAAATGTTAATGTATCCACTGTTTTTTCGCTAGTTTGTATTGTACATAATGTGTTATCTGTGTTTTGTTCAGCACTTTTGTCAACAATTTTGTGCTTAAATGTGCTATATAAAAAAAAGCTGACATTGACAAGAAAGAGTAAGGCAACACAAAACCCAATCTATATTTTTTTTCCTTTCTCATTTTTTAAACTTCTTTTTGCTTTATCTTATTTTATTGTGTATACTGGTTCCTCAGGGCTCATAGAATAAGACTTTCATTGTACAGGTGCAACGGCTTGTTTTACTATGCACATGACAATAAACCTAATTCTGAAAAACTGATAGCGTCTGCTAGACGGAGAAAGGTGTGCGGCTAGCACCACCATGTGTTCAGGAGGTGCAAATGCATTTAGGCCAAACCCTAATGAGCTATCAGGCATGCCTTTTCTTGATGATCAGGGGCCCCACGTTGTCTCCAGTCTCTTCATTGTGCTTGGTGTGGGCACCATCACAATAGGGGAACTGTTATGTATATAAGGATTATGGTCACCAATTTAGACACTTATTTGTCACATGTATGGCATATTTTACTTTTTGTAGGATGTCACATAAAATATATGAAATGTATACACAATCTCAAAACAAATACTGCCTAAAACCAAAAATGATTAAAAGGTCCAAAGGACTAGGATACTGCAAATGTCATATACAAAGGTGTGCTTGTCTTATCCTCAGAATAAACTGCTTGACTGTGTATCTTTATTTAATAGAAGCAGCAAAGTGAACTATAAACAAGATCATTTAAAAACAGTGGAGAGGATTCCATAATAACAACTAGCAATTACCACTTCCCTGTCATACCTTTTTGGATCTCCAGCATCTACAGTAGACAGCCTTGGAACCAATGTCCTCTATGTCAAAGGTGTGCACTACTTTGGGGCTGTCCTTGCTCACTTCCTGATTCACCTTGCTTTTCTTGAAGCTCCTCCTACCGGCATACCTGCAGAGGAGGTAGGTTCCTAAAGCAGTTGCCAGGACCACAGGCACAACGGTAGTCAGGTGGTCTGAAACGCAAGCAAACATTAATTATTCAATGTTCTTCATTTGCCAAGCGTTTGCATTATCTGAATCAACACAGCAATACGAACCGCTAATACTCTCAGCAGCGAGGTCCAATCTGAGAACAATGTTACAATGGTACTACACCTTTTTTCCGATAAATTGTACTGATATGTAAACACTGCGGTTTTAATTATTCAAATAAAACATTGCATGAGCCTAATGTGCTTTAAAAGTAAAATGTCTGTGAGTCTGTAACTCCTTTCGACGTGCTTCCTGCAGCAATACACGCAAGGAAAATCTAATTCTCAGCTATCATTGTACCACGAAACTATAAATAACGTTATTTAGTGACTTGCATCTTCATCCTTTCATTTACTTTTAAAAAGAGATTCAATGTAAGAATGAATTTAACTGGTATTTCAAATCCCATGAACGTTTGCCCGAATACACTTTTAATCACAACAACGCCCGCTTACATTCAGAGATCTGATCAATCAAACAAACATAACATTTAAATTAGATCTTCGAAAATCAAAGACTGACACTATTCAGAAATTGTAAAACCAAATTATTAATTAAACCTTTGTCGACAACAGCAACACAGACACCTCTTTGCACTGGGTTTTTTTAAATCCTTGGGAAAACAGCGGTACCAGTTAAACACTGTCATGAACGGTCACGTGCTCCTCTCAATCTTGAAAACTATCAACTGTCTGTACAATTACTGTGACATGCTACACTGAATTGTCACAAAAGTTTCAAAGTTCAAGGCAAATCTGCCAGTTAATTGAAATCAAGTAACCTAGATAGTTCATTATTACATGGACCAACGAGCTAGACGGGTAACTTGAAGTCGCCATTGCCAGCGATCTGTCTCAGAGAACGAAGAACTGCTAAAGTGTAACACGTCAAGTATCCCATCCTGGAAATTGTAATGAAGGGCAGTGTTGAGAATATTACATACGCACACAAATTCGACTTGCAAAAATGCAGTAGTAATTTAATACACACCAACCATAGTTTTCATTATCTGGTTGTTAACATTTATACAGTAAAGAAAACAGATACCTTTAAAAAAGCAGAATCCCGTTCTTATTGCTGGCTTTGATAACGGAGGGAGCGGTATTAGTGTTGGTGTTGCCATTTTAGGTATTACTGGTAAATTACTTCATGAGTCGTCGACAATCTCAGTATACAAAATACAAGGTTGTAACTAATTCTGTACTTTTGAAATAGTTTAAAGGCCCCGCCCACCGTCTGATGTCACACGAGTTGTAGCCAATCCTTAGAGCCGAATGCAAAACATGCCGGGTTTTTTCGCAGTAGGCATTTACTACATTAGTTACAGGCTTTTCTTTCTACAGCTTGACAAATGTTTTATCTTAAATAACGTCGGTCGATATTTTCATTTGAACTAACCCCACTTCACACACAAACACTGTTCTATAAATCCTATTTATGTCAGACTTTTACTCAACTATACTTATGACTAAAAGTTTAAAATATTATAATCCGCAAACGAACGAGCTGGAATTAACAGGGGCACACGAACATTTTCAGGCAGCACTGTCATTAACAGCATACATTAACCCTTCAAAATTATTTTTGTTAGAATCTTTATATTGTCTCATTTCCACACAAACATTACGTATTACAACTAAGTGACCTAAGAAGCAGTAAGACATCCTATTTTTATTCGGATTACAGGGCTGTGTTCATACATAACCGCACCTGAAACAGTAATATTTCCAGTTATGAGGCATGTCATAAATTTTGAAAACATAAATGTTATCAATTATGTGTATACATTAACTGATTTTGGTACTACCTTCATTTGCTCCCCAAAATGTAACATTTTCATAATGCTCATAACAGTTTCCACATGCTTTGCAACATTTTATAGAAATTCTCTTGGCGACAGTTTCACAAATTAACATTTACTGTGAATTAAACTAACAATCACCTTAAAATTCAAAATACTAAAGTCTGCACAGAATGTGGAAAAATGTTAAACATGGTTTCATTACAAAAAAAAAAAAAAAAAAAATCAGAAGCTCCTATTTTCAATTACTTCATTCATGCTTAAATTCAAAGTTCAGACTTTAGTAATTTTATTACACAGTTTAATCAACACACGAGCTCGACGAGCTTTCAGGTAATTAAATATACAGAAGTTGCCTGTCAAGAATTTGTTTCCTCGCACCACAAACCAAGAAAGCACAAGTGACTGCAGCCTTTTGCTTCTATATCAAATGGCCAAATACAACCTAGATCTGGTACAAGGCTGGGGATGTAGGACAGGGACACGTTAAACCAAACTAAGTGTTTATATAGCTGGTCCAAAAGTTTTTAGGCAGCAATGGAAATGGAATGGTAGTCTAAGTAATGACAACTGGGCCTTACATTTCCATTTTTAACCTATGAAATTAAAAGAATTCCTTTGAGATTTGAAGAAAGAAAAAAAAAAAGCGCCAACTCATATTACAAAAAAGTAAAACCCCTCAATCTCAAATATCGCAGCTCTTAAAATGGCAAGGAACACTTTTAGAATCATGAAGCTAACATTGGCCAGCTCCATCACAGGGTTATCCCATGACAAAGACAGAGCACGCAAAAAAAAAAAAAAAAAAAAAAAAAAAACACGGGCAGACTACAACCGCAGTTTGGAATATGTACAACATGGCAGCCGGGCAAGAATGTGGATCAGGTGCAGAGGTAAGAAGAGATGTGGCTCAAAGAAAGCACTCCAATGGAAACCAACAAGATCTGTTTTTCTATTTTTCATTTTCGTTCAGAGCTCCCCTAGCTGTCGACGCAGAGGCATATCTCTGTGATCTTGCATCGAAACTACATTGCATACTTTTGCGTCCATTCCCGGGCTATTCTGTTGTACCTGAAATACAAGAAGCAAACACCCCAATTAGCTCCTACTGCATGCTCAATATGCAATTGTAAAATTACTGTAAAATCAAAATCTTTTGCAAAACACTTCCAAAAAAGTACAACAAAAGTTCTGGAATATGTACTTACTTTTCCCTATCTGTTTTGTAGATGCGGGCAATCTCAGGCACTAATGGATCATCTGGGTTTGGGTCACATAGCAGCGAGCAAATGGACAAAAGAACTAAAACAAGAATGCAAAAAAATGTTAATTCTCAATAGTTACTCACAGGAAATGGGAAACAGCCTGCCAGATAATCATTTTGATAGTGTTACTTTAAAAATCATACCTTTGGAGATAGTGAGTGCTGGGGACCACTGTGATCTCAGTATGTCAAGGCAGATGCTGCCATTACTGTTGATGTTTGGGTGGTAGATTCTTGTGGTAAATGCTACCTGATTGTGGGTAACAGGGCATTACATGTTACCGTTAAACAGCGGCACAAGTGCAACTTCTAAAATAAAACAACTGCAAGGGGATTAAGCTTTGTTTTCTTTCCCACTTCAGTTACATTAAATCTCCCTTGCATTCAAGCCACACCAGAACAAACAGGTGAATTCCAAATGTAAATAACTTTACAACACTTGAGATATGCATCACCTTTGGTGGTTTGAAGGGATAGTCTGTGGGAAAGTGAATGGTCAGGAAGAACACACCACCCTGGTAAGGACTGTCATTCTGTGAAAGAACAACACAATTATGTCCAGGCATCACTTAAGACATCAACAAACTGTAAACAATGGCAAAAATAATACTTACAGGTCCCATTATTGTGGCCTGCCAATGAAACACTGAAAATGAAAGACTGACAATTAGAAATTAAAATTCAGACAAAAAGAAGAAAAATCTTCTATTAACTTTCATACCATCTTAAAATCTATTCCTTAAGATAGTGTTATAATAATTAATGTTAAGGCACACACAAATGCACCAATGTCAATTTTTTTTTTTTTTTTTTAAGAAACTACACTTACTATGAAAGGCCATTAGACTGATATATACATTAATCAAAGGCATCAGCCAAAGTGAAACTACGAACCTGAAGATTTTCCTTCCCTAAATAAAGGTCAGTCCACCAATGATAACATTATAAGTGTGTAATAGCAATAATACCTCCAGTCACTCTGCAAACCCTTCAAAGCAGAAAAACTTAATAGAAAGCAAACAGCATCTACAGCATTTAGAGGCAATTGTTCAGTGATCCATGACGCTGAATGTTTGTTCAGAATCCCTCGCAGAAAAAGCAAAACAGTTTAAATAGCTGCCTATAATTTATAATAGTTTAAACAGCTGCCCATATGATCAATCAAGCAACTACACCTTATAAGTAGAGACTGTATTGCCAACCATTAATACAGAAAATGATAAATGTCAATGCTTTACTAAAACTGCATATTAGAGTATATTAGTATGTAGTAACACCTTGCATCATTGCTTCTGTTACTGACTTCTGCCCAATCATTATGATGTGTACAAAATAACTAAATTCTTTCATGCCACCACATTCCTGTTCATTAAATTAACCAAGAGAAACAAGTCACCCAGTCCCATCTGTTCAATTTTTAGGATACTGAAGTAACTTTAAACATGCAGACCATGCTTTGTTCACAAGTAATGTGCCAGCTACAGAGAATGAATAAAGACTGTCCATTTTGTCCACAAACATCTTCTGAATCCTCCAAAAATCTAATTTTACCACAATTCATGCAATATTTACAAACTTTTTAATTTAATAGTTGTAGTATTGTCTAATTTTATTTTTAGAGAGCCACATATGAAAAATTCACATCGGCAACAAGATTTTCTACGGGTAGAAAATATTTAACAACCTGTAGTACTGTCAGTGCTGTAGTTGTCTTAGCAACTGAAGACAGGGTGAGCAGCAGATCTCTTTACATTCAATTACAAGAATGCAGCTGTCTAATGAAACGTGAATGCATAACGCCACTCAAGAGTGGGCGCTGGATGTAATGGTCACTTACTGTCATCACCAACTGGCCCTGCACTGCACTGAGCTGGAGGGTCACGTGCCAAGTCATTCAACTCCTAAAAAAGAAACAAACCATTATTGTCACCATATGGAAATAATCATACATAAAATATTGTTCACTCTTTCAATCAACATTCTTCCCAACATGACTTGTCTTATTGTCTTTGCAAAGTTTATGGGTAAACATCACTTTAAATGTACATTCATAACAGTGCCATAACACCGCAACTGAAATTGATGTCAAACATTCCATCAAAATCACAATGCCGATACCCTCACTGTAAACTGGCAATAACTAGCAAACAAGTAAAACCCTACCAGGTTTTAACTTCAGGATCAGGCTTGATCCCTAAAATACCCAGTCTCCAAAACATTGTTACAGTTTAAATAGCTGCCCATAGAGCTCCCATAATTTAGCCTACTATGCAAAACTATTTCCTGCTCTTAATTGCTGTTATTGATTACAAGGTTAAAAAAAAAACAATACATTTATAAGGTCTGCAGCAACTTTGTGAAATCAAGTCATAAAACAAGAACAGCGTATTGTTAGATGTCGAAAAAAACCAGGTAGCATTAATTAGTGGCATAAGTCGTGTTATAACTTTCGATCAAGAGCGCTTGGTAACTAAAAGGGGGGTAAAACCTTTTCTAACGAATAATCTACATTGTAGATTCAAAATATACATTTACATAAAACAATCACAACTGATCTGACTTTGAACACAACCTTGCAGCATTCAATTCTGTGGGTCACTAGGAAGAAGACGGCTCACAGAGTAATACTCGGGTGTCTTCATAAACCAGGCTAACAGCTCTGGTACAATGGAAAAAATCTGACTGCTATTACCACTGTCCAACTTAAAAATCAGTGAAACGCATAATTCATTAACACCGATTGATAACGCGAGAATCTAAAGTTAATAAGACCTTACAAGAAAATAAAACGCCTCTTGGCGTGTCTGTTGCACCCCGCCAAGAAAATTTCACGGTAGGCCTATCTTTACCATTCGCACCCTCTACTGACAAAATCATTGTGAATGGCAGTAAACGACACTGCGTCAGTGAAAGATGTTTTGATTTCAATTTTTTTGACCCAAACTGGTCTAACCAACCGCTATGCCCCTTTTCCAATGCTATCGAAACAGCTGCTCTGACCGAGGCTAAGAACTACTGTGAATCTCGTTAGCTAAGAACTAGCCAACTACGGGTTATAAACAGCAAACGACCACACAAATATTATAATAACCGGAAAACAGCAATTAAATAGCGTTTACCGTGCACGGGTGTGTAAACCACGTACTCAAATAACTGTCTGTCAAATGCCAGTTAGCTAGTTAGCACCTAAAATAAGTGGAGGGCCCAGGCTGTCTTATGGGCATTGCTTCACTGTCATATTGTATCCAATGTTACACTCAACGCCCAGGTTTACAAATACCCCTGATATTAAACTGTTACTGCACTGAATGTGGTCACCTAAAACGGCAGAAACAATTAAAAATATAAAGCCAATGTGTAACCCAATTTAGCGGCCCAACATAGCTCCCCATGACTTCCTTACCTTGTGAATTCTTTTCAGAGCCATTGTTGTGCTTGTGCCGCTGTCACTGGAAACGTGTGTTTTACTCGATTAAAATGGCGGTTTACTTTCTCTCACCGCTGGCCTACGCTTCCCACCGATTACAAACAAGCCGATGTTGCGCTAAAGTCACCAGTACACGATAAACAAGACGGGCCAGTCGATATAATTTAAGGCGAAACTGAAAGACACTAGAGTAGACCAGGGTCCTTCCTCCTGCAGCAGTGGCTACCGCATCACTCCACTTAACAGCGCTGTAATAGAAGCCTTCCGCAGACCCGCACATCCGCCAACGCGTTCGCTACGACCGCTTCCTCACATCTCGCGCGCGCCGACTCGAAGCGGTTTCATTCAACTGACATTTATATTCGGCGCCATTTTGAGTCTTTGACATAGATAAAATAGTGGTTGTTTAGAGCCAAAATGGCTTATTTCACATTTTAGTTTACCAAGAGTCAGTACGCGAAGGGTTCTACATTCATTAAGTAATCGAAAAAAATAGGCCATGTTCAATCCTGTGAGATAAGAAAATTTGATTACTTGTAATCAGATCATGTACTTACACTGCTTGTTCATATTTTAAACGAGTTTCGTAATATCACAAAACTGAAATCGAAAAGGAAGTTTAAACATAAAAATAAGCGGAGGGATATATGGCAAAATCACGTCGTTAGCATTAAATTATCGCGAGGACTGTGTCTAAATGAGGAAACGATACTGGCTAAGTATTATAGTCTTACATGATCCTATTTTTGTAGTCATAAAATAAATCAGTATGTTTGGTAGCTAAAATATCAGCTAATGAGTGTCATATGACTTAACTAAACAAATGATCTAATACGGAATGTCTAGAAAATTCCTTGTAAATCTAGGTAATATAAACGATGGTTTGCTTATTTGTGAAAATAATTTGTTATAAAAATGTTGACTTACGAATCTGACAGTTGACTTATATTGTTGTTAGACTTTCACACTACAACTAATTGGACTCATTCTTATAATGTAGATCATTTATACGATAAATTTTAATCAAATGCGTTATTGTTAACGGTAACTAGTCCTTTACATTTTTTTAATAATTAGACGATGACTACAGTTAATCATTTCAAGAAGGACAATATATAAACAGGAAATTGTTCATAAATCCTATTCGATCCCTCCAATATTAATTTTTTTCCAAGTCTATGACTATATACACGGTTTATTGGTCTCGTGTCCGGTGTTTGCGCTGAACGTCGTGGTCATATAATAAGCCTAGAGCTACTTGGCATTTCTGAATGAAATGTAATGTTATCAATGATTCAAGTAGCTGTTTCACAGAAAATCAATTTATTATTGCTGGGTGGGGCGAGGTGACCATTTGTAAGAATTTAATGGACGTCCTCTTCCGTTTTTCAAAGACATCTTATTTGGGTATTCTACCAGAAGAGTTCTGTATAATAATGCTTTAAAAGTTTTCTTCCTCCGACTTGAAAGTTACGTAATCATTGTGGATTGACATTGTATGTAGATTTTCAAGATATCCTATGGAATTTTTATAGTTAATTACTTTTAATTACTTAACACTATTTTAAGAAACCATATATAGTTTAGATGCCCTGCGACCTATGTCTCCTGGGATGGGCTCCAGGTTTCCCGCGACCCTTAAGATGAAGCGGTATAGAAGATGGATGGATGGATGAATGAATGAATGAAGTCTAGAATTGCGCGCCTAATTTATAGTCCAGTTGTGAAATTATACCAAGTGTGTTCAACAGCAAATAAAAAGACCGCAGATGTCCTATCTGTAATGTGACACTGCATTAAAGCAGCATTTCTTCTCGCAATAAACAATACGAGCTCTGCATGGAATATCAAAACATGGCGCGTGCGTCTGGGAAACCCCGGCTTTGCCTCCACCTGATGGCGGTATCAGGCAGCCCCTGGAAGCGATTGCGTGGGAGTTCCCTCCTTCGCCATGTCGGGGTGGTGCAGCACGGCGAGGATCTCCTGAATCGAGTAGCATCTGTCTCACCCCCACCCCTCTCTCTCCATCCTCCCCCACACGACAGCCCAGTGCAATATACCAGCCCAGTATCCACCTCCTCTGGGTAGCTGCAAACCTTTCCAGTTCAGGCGGTGATACACGAAAAGAACACACCGAGTGATGCTACTGCACCAACCACATCCCGCACTAGCGAAAACCATCCACGAATAAAACAAGTACATCAAGAGGAATAAAAGCCGCTCGTCTCTGGACAACATCTGTTCATGAAGATGTCTAACCCTGACATGGTCTTAAACGCCACCGACCGGGTGGTCAAATGTAGGTGCAGGTTTAGTAGCTATTTTTATTTTTTACATTCGGGACTGTGATTTTCAATATACAGAATTCATTTGTATTCAAAAGCTCTGTATTGTCGTCATTACATTTGTTTGTACATTGTTTCTGTTTCCTTTATTGTATGTCTGTTTTTGTTTCTGTTGAAGAACTTGGATCCTATTAATCTGATTAAATTATATTTTCCGCCATACATAAAGCAATAACCACAGAATGCCATCGCACTACATTTGGCTCCAACGCGAAATGTATAAATCCTGAGTTTATTACCACGCACCAGCAAACCTCACATTTTTTGTTGTAATTTGTCAACGTGTTGATGTACTGTCGGATCACTAATCTAGTCAGATTGTTTTGGATGTGTTCTGCACCACATTGCGATGCAGCGGGACTTCGCGAGTGTTGGGAATGTGCGCCTGGTTACGGTACGTGTGGAGTTACCAAATACAGGGGTGGGGAGAGGGCGAGGGAGGGGTGAAGGGAGGAGAGAGACCCAGCGAGAACGAGAAAGAGGGAGATGCAATTAGCATCTCGGTCCGACGAGACATTTCTTCCCTACTGACAATGACAGCAAAAGGAAGACTTAAAGGTAGGCAGACGTACTTTTAGTAATACTGTACACGTAAATATTAGTATGTATGCATACGCAAAAAGACGCATACAAACATCTGATGCATGCGTGTACTGTTTTACACTCAATGGGAATGAACACTTTGACCAAGGTGACAGTTGATGTCACAGGACTATTTAATATATCTAACGAACATAACATCTGGTTTTAAATGTATTGGTATAAAACCTGTACGCAGAGATCACTCAAATGACCCCGTAAAATACACTGCGGTGTACTCGACGTGGGTACAAATAAACATTACCTGCTAGCAAAACCTCGGGCCGGAAAAAGATGTTAGATTAAATTGTCAATACGAGCAGAATTTGGTAATGTTGTGTTTAGTCGTCCTATGGTTTGTTAACGACAATTCTTTTTTCGTTGTAATTGTATTGAGTTTTATATTTCATGCGGCCTCTGAAGACTTTAAAGATATAAAGACAGCACCAAATAATAACGTTTTATTTTGAGCCTTCCTGGACAAGTCGTTACTCTTGACATTGTTCAGTTCTTTACATCCCATTTAATGTACTCAGGCTTTTTTTTCTTTGCTGAAACGCATCTGTGCGATTAAAACCAAAGCTTAATGCATATGAGAAATGTATAAGATACATTCCTTGCTAATTTCAAATAATGTCGATTTTAACGGCATTATTCCTAAACGCTGTGATAATTTGAAAAAGAGAAGTACCATAGTGAAACGGCACAAGAGTAGTTCTTTAAAAATGATTTTACTGACTCTTATGACTGTGCTCGTGCGTTGTGGGTGGGATGACGTTGGGATTCGGAATAAGCGGCCAACAAATTCAAAACAATAGACTGATTACATGTTAACTGCGTACGTAGGTATGTGTACTGTGATAATATTGACAATACGTTATGCTCCGTTTGTGAATTGTTTGTTTTAGAGGTAATTTCTGTGCATTGATAGCTGAGAGGAGGATGGCTAGTCGTTTGGCTGGAATCAGAGCAATTTTCTGTTGCGTGCTATGTCTACAGGAGCAAAGGACTATGTTTCTCCATTGCAATGACTATGCACAACTTCCATTGACTGCAAATCACATATTTCACATCACACAGTGCACTGCAAATACTACAGCCTGCGATAACACACTCCAAAATGTGTTTGCAGTGCAACATCAAGCTGATTGTCTGTAGATGGAAATTATATTCAATGCTGTTGGTACAATGCACAGACTGGAAAGTACAAGCTCATTTTACCGAATACTGCAATAACTACATGGCACTTTCGACACCAGCATGTAGTCAGAACTTAGTCTTTAAAGGTAGAGGATGAGAACGAACTATAACAATAATTATGCTCTGGAGAATATACTAATACTAAAAAGTAAATCATATATATAACATCACATGCATATGAACAGTTTTTTTGTGGTATCATGTTGTGCTGCTTATACCTGGTTACAATATATGCACACAGAGAGGCATAGTATGGGTATACAATCTCAATCTAAGATATGAGGAGAGTGGTGTAGTATGGGTATACGATGCATCTAAGATATGAAGAGTGAGGTGTTCCATAGGTGTATATACACAATCCAACACATGAGCAAACAGTAATATGACTGTGGTGAACACTTTGAAGTGATAAAAGGAAGCAGTATACAAAAAAAAAAAAAGGTGAAGAGGGCTGGACTGAGAGGACGAAAAAGACAAGCGGAATGATGAGAGGGTGCAAGGTTGTGACTCCTGATCCAAAAGAGATTAACTCAAAGTGAAGAAATAGGTGAAGGACACACAGAAGAGCCAGCTAGGCAGGTCATTCTTCATGCTACGCACTGCCGTTTGGAGTATGAATTAGTGCATATTGTGCTTAGGACAGCACAATGCCGTTTACTGTACTGTACATGATGATATTAAAGTTCTTACTGCAAGAGGTCTTACTTAAGATGAAGAGTATTGCATCCTGTCTCTGTGTTACACCTGGATTCTCAAATGTATGAGCTGCTATAAATATTATACATTAAACTAATGTCTCATGATACACAACGGTATTTTGCTCTTGGACCGTCAAGGGGAAAGGGAGACCTCAATATCTGCATGTATAAGTAATAAAATACAGTAGGATGAAGATGGATACAGTTTCCATAATATGCATCCCATTTATATTTTACTACAGGGGATGTGTGTAAATGGTTAACACAGCAGGTTAAAGGCTATGGGTACAGTACTGTAAATGCAGGTCACAATCTTAACAATGGTCAGTGACAAGAGTCAGACATGCAGTTACCTTGTATTGAGTAGAATGACAGTGTTTTCCAACAAATATGCCAGGGCTCTTTGCCATAACTATAGCCACCGTAACCGAACCACAACGGTGAACTCGTTGTCTCTTTGCCCTGTTTTCGTTTTCTGTTTTCGAGCTCTGTCCAGTGAGCTCAGTGTTTTTGAGTGTGAGATTGATTTGTAAACATAGGCTGTCCTCTAGTACTTTGTCCTGTGGTTGTGCCAGTGGGGACAGCATTGACATAGGGAACGCCAGCGTCCATCCCACAGCAGTCCTCCGGTTTCTGACAGAGAAAATGTGCTCCTGCAGAGAGGGCTGATGGGAATTCTGTGAATGCTGGGCGTGGGAAGCGGGTCGCGGTCCAGCGGGTGGTTACATTTCGCAGGGTAACACCATGGAAAGGACAGGGACTGGCACGGCAGCAAAGTGCTTTGCTGTTTCTGTTGGTGGTGTAAGAAATGGGGTCAGAGACAGCAAAGGTTTCGCACCATAGGCAGTCCCTGTTTGATCTCTCAGTTGGCACCTCAGCCTGGTGAAAGTGGAAAACAAAATGTTACATGCTGAGAACCTCACTTCTGTCAGTCAGCACTCAGCATCATCACATGTGCCTACTCCCCAGTCAGCAAATATCCTGCCTACAAGCAGCTCACGTGGCAGGATAACTAAAGGCATCACAGCAGACACCCTCTACTGCTCGAGAGTTTGATTAGTCCACCGAGAGCAGGACTCAGGTCATTTTATATATGTATGCTTTAGCTTGGTGGACTAATCCACTTGTCTGATAATGTTGTGTGGGCTGTGGCTACATGGGTTTGAATCCTGGGGGAGTTGTCCCCATTACATTCAGTGTTCAGGCTATATGGTCATATCGCTGCCATCATTACAAACCGTGGCTTATGGGAAACACGTTTAGTGTGCATTTGTGGTAAAGTTTATCACTGTAGTTTCCCCTGAAACAGAAGAACATTAACCTGAGGTTTGAGAGCTGTGACTGTTTTTGCAATGGCTGGTAAGCAAGAAAAAAAGAGGAGGGAATAATTTAAAAGCACATCACTTCAAAGAAGGAGTGAGTGTTAGTGTTTAACATGTCTTTGTGAGAACATGTGGAGAAAAGGGATGTCCACCCACTCACACAGGCTGCAACGAAATGCTTCTGGGCAACATATTCGGCAGCAGATGCTCAGTTGCACCCTCTGGTGGAATCATTCTTTCAAAGCATTAGGTCAGCACCACCAGCAGCAGAGTCACACTCCTATCTGCTTCCTCTCCACAGGGTGTCAGGGCAGACAGAGGCATATTTATAGCTCTTCATGAGTACGTTCCTGGGACAGGTGTGGTGCGGGTAAGACAAGAGGGATTTAGACTGTAATAAGGCTGAGCTCTTAGGAGGGGTTTCTTCTATGCGCTGTTTGCGGGCAAGCCTCCGTTACTCCAATGTACCACTATTGCTGAAGCTGAAAATTTTTTTTAAATGTCCCCCTCCCCCCTTTTATGGATGCAACATGCAGGCAATCTGGGTCAGGGGTGGTTGATGGCAGGAGTAGTGCCCCCCCACCCCACTTTTTCCTGAAAATCACATCCTTCCCTCTTCCTCCCACCTCATTTGACTCTCCTTGTTCAGTTTGACTGCAGTGCACCCCCGTTTTTCGGCATAAAGGTGAGCAAGTGGTCCACATTTGGTTACCGTGGCACCAGTGATGGAAAAGCAGCAGATGAATGCATGTGGAGCCTACAGACTCGGAGTCACCCATAAGCCCTGCCCTTGGCTACAGCACTGCTCCCAGTGAAGGTGTCAGACAGAGCAGGAGCGGGTGTCATGTACTGAGTGCACGCATGTGGTTCACAGGGTCTTACTTGAGTGCTTTACCTTAAGGAATAACATCACCTGACCACCAGTCAAATCGTTTAGTTATCACTATCAATCAGATCACCTGACTATCGCTGTAACACATTTGTCATCACAATAAAGTGTCTCATGTAGTTCTTAACATTGTACGTGTTGTATAGATGCCAGTTTCAGAGTATTACTTGTACCGTCTTGTTTGTTTCTCTTGTTTTGTTTTTGTTGTAATAAAAATTCCCTCTTGAAAATCTATTGCAAAACGCTTTTTAATGTAGAGATGGTGAGATCAAAGCGTAGTGTTGGTGCCAGGGGTTGGAGTCCTACCAGTGATGCCCAGTTGGCCTGGTTTGGGGCTGGCAGGAGTGTATGAGCGAGAATAGATTATGCAAGAACAGGATGACCAGCAGGAGGCGCCACTGCAGCCTGGATGATCCCCTGTCTGGTACCTCTAGGGTCCTGGAACAAGTAAGGCTGTGAGCGGCCTACTTTCCAAAGTGTGATTCTAGGGCATTATCTGTGTTAGTACTGGTGGGGCAGCACAAGGCACTGTGGAACCCGAAGAACAATCGGATCCACTTGGGGAGTGTAGTGAGAGGTGGCTTTGTCTTTAAGGTTATGCTTCGAGAGGCAATGTTCCGTTGGTGTCTCCAGGTGCCTTAAGATGTTGCTGCCAGGCCGTTGACAGAGTCCCCTGCACTCCAGTGTAGAGGTTCTGAGTCAGAGTCAGGCTTCTCTTTACCGATCATGTTTAGAGATTGTCATGTAAAAAAAAGATGAAATTCTTATTTGCATGTGTGCCCTCCAAATACAAAGCAGGAAAAACAAAAAACAAAAAAGGAGCATAGACACACCAAGTTGCAGTAGCAAGTCTAAATCACAGAAGAACTCACAGAAGAACTTAAAGAAGTAAAACAGCAGGATTGGAAAACAGGACTAGTTTGAGCACCATGCTTTTATTAAGAGTTGAGAGTAGTGCCATGGTATGGGAAATACTTGAAAGTTCTAACCTGTACTCATCCATTGAGCCTCCCTGGTGCATACCAGTGAGGATATGACATTTTCTTTTCCTCACGTGAAGCGTGGGGGTTGGTTTGGTTGGCACAGCCCTCAAACAGCCTCGGCTCATGCTCACACACGTACGTAATGCTAACTCAGAGGCCAGGGACTGGGTTCTGCTGTACACAGGTGATCAAGGCATGGTGGTGCACAGAGCTGTGCCAAGTGCCGCTTTCCCTGCGTCTGTCGGAAGGTGACACTAACGTTGTCTGAGACAGATGGGATCGTGAACTGATGCCCCGAGCTCCCGGGGAGGGGAAGGTTGGGAGATTCCCTCCCTTCTGTAGCTCCTCCTGTAGAAGGAGATGAGCACCGTTTGCACGGTACCACACTTCCTTGTGTTCCACTGTGTCTCTGTGTCCATAGGTTCTGTTACTGGTGTCGTGGAATAACTGACCCTGAAACCAATTCACAATTCATCTTTGCATCTCACTATAAGTGCCAGCAATATGGAATTGTCTGCTATTCCTAAACAGTTTATGGGTGTAATTTGATTAGATTGCAAGATCAACGTGGGGATATCATTGCGTAGGTGGGCGAGTGGATTGTGTGCATTTTATAAGCACGCCATTCTGTTTGTGCTATACATGGTTTCCTGTGTGTTTAGCCATCTGTGCATTAATGTCTGCCCCTGCAGACACGCACAGGAGTTTGTGCAGCAGTGACTGGGAGTGCACACTTGCATTTGCCTACAGACATTTGCATCATGTTTACAACCATTTGCGGCCGCGGTTTTGGATTGCCGCATCTACACCAGTAAGAACTGCCATTCACGATGAGGATAGACGAGGTTTCACTGGAAAGCACTGGGACGGTCGGTCACAGGGACGGGAGGTGGGCGCATTTCTGATATGCACTTATAGGCTTTATTTAGCATTGTGGGTAAATTATTAAAACGCTGGTTTGCAGCAGTGTTTTACTGACAGAGACCTCTTACATAATGAAGCCTCCCTGGGGTCTGGTGATGAGATGGAGAGAGAGACAGAGGGAAGTAGAGAGAGGGAGAGACAGAGCTGTGTAGGGAGATGTGAGTGCTGGAGAATGATTGATAACACCTGCACCAAGAGCACACACACACAGACACACACACACACACACACACAGTAGAAGATGTTATAGTCCCCTAGAAGACACAACGTGAGGGTGTTTACGTAAGGCCTGCATGTTTCTGTGCGGAGCATGCCGTTCCCTGCCAGTGTCCTTATCTTGCTGTAGCCTCACTCTGTTTACATGTCGCACAGTTAGGCTGTGGACAGATTAGTGATGTAGGAGTTGTTTTAGGGTGTTTACATGTCACACAGTTAGAATGAGGATAGAACAGTGAGATTTGAGCCATTTTAGGGTGTTTACGTGTTAAACAGAATAAGGACAGAATAGTGAGGTACGAGTCATTTTAGGACATGTTACACAGTAAGGACAAAATAATTAGCTGAGTGCCTTCTAGGGTGTTTACACGTCATATTGTAAGTGTGAGTGCAGCAGAATGAAGTAGGAGACCTTTTAGGGTAGAGGCTGTGGCTGTTATCAGAGCATGGTTACCTGACAGTAGGTGGTTAGAGGGGACCATGAATACACATTATGTGTTGCTTATATGCTAGAGAAGAGGAGGTCTTCTAGCACCTGCTGGTCCCAGTTCCCCATCACATCACATGCCTCTTTCTTGTTTCAAGTGCACTGGCTTGTGGGTCATAGGGCAGTCTCTTGTTGATGCGTTTTTGGACCCTAAAACACCTCTTTAGATCCTGACTGGACATGTATAACATCACTGTTGTGACGTCATTGAACAGTTAGTCATCTTCTATACCGCTTCATCCTGTTAAGGGTCACAGGAAGCCTGGAGCCCATCCTAGGAGATATAGGGCGCAGGGCAGGGGACACCCAGGGCAGGGTGCCAACCCACAGCAGGGCACATGCACCCTACAGGCAAATTGGAGATACCAATCAACTTAACCCACATGTCTTTGGACTGTGGGAGGAAACCGGACAGCCTGGAAAAAACCCACCAAGCACAGGGAGAACATGCAAACTCCACACACACACACATCCAAGGCAGGAATCGAACCCCTAGCCTAGAAGTGTGAGGCAACAGTGCTAACCACCACACCACCGTGTCTAAATTGACCTGCGTTTAAAATTAAATGACCTGGGGAAAAATTACTGTACTACCTGGGCACTTTCTGTAATCCATCCTCACACCGTAAATTCTGCTTATTTTTACTAGATGAGTTGTATATGCATTCTGGAGAACAGAACAACAGTAATTGCAGTCCTACACAGTTCAAAAAGGTTCTGCTCATCAGGTTTTGGGAGAGGTACTCCTGCCCAGGGTGACGGGGACAGCGAAAGTAACGGAGACCTGAGAGCATCCCTTCTGGTTTGACAAGTTTAAGCGAAACAAAAGTTTCTACTAAATGAGCTGGAGAAAAGAATGGTTAACAGCATCAAAATGAGTGAGAGGAGCAGAGGGAAGCGCACAGTGAGAGTGAGGAGGGGGAATGGAGGCGATCACCTCCTCCGGGAGTGGAGCTGGCATGAGAGTACGTTCACAAGCACCTTCGGTGGGTGTGCTGATGGTACAGAGGTTGCAGCAAGGCTGACCGAGTGGAGAAACATATTTGATCACAGGAAGGTTGTAACCTGCTGTTTTCCGAACCCTCAACAACAAACAATGGAGTACTGTACATACACGGGAGTGACTACGCAGACTGACATGTGGAGATGCCGATCTTGCCATCTTGAATTCACTCAGTTTAGCATACTTTAATGTTTTTTTGGCTGCCTGTCCAGCTCCCTCAAGGTTTTTCTTTTTTCCTTGAAGATACTGTTACTGTTTTCTGTCGGCTGAGTTCTCCTGCCTCTTTTGGATGTTACCACTGCATCTTTCCCCATGGCTAGCACTCTAAGGGCCTTGAGGCATTTCCTTGAAGAAAATGTGCCAATTAAGTGTAATAAGTAGGCAGAGTGTTCTGTTTTGCTGCCAGTGCCGAAGCTGGTATCTATCTGCTTCCAAGCAGTGAGCATGCAGCGCCGGCATTCCTGTGTGCATGCGCATGCGAGCGTGCACACACGTGTGTGGAGAGTGCAAAAATAAATAAATATCTATGTGACTGCATAGTCCTGGCTATGTTCCATCAGTTGGCTGCCATTGCTTGGCAACATCCAGCACGGCTCCGCGGTGAACGAGCGAGGAGACTGCTCTCTCTCTTGCCTTCCTCCTCTTCTCTCTTCTGATCTGCTCATCTGTTTGTCTTTAGTTAAGAAAGAAAGCCTCTTCTGGGTCTCTCTCTGGCATGGCAGAGTGTGACACCAATTCCAAGGAACACCAAGAAAAGGTCTGTCAGGAACATAAAGGGCTCTTAGTTAGTGTCAGTACTTGTCAGCAACTGGCTGAGCAGTGGGAGAAATGGGCAGGGGGGTGCTTTCCAAGAGGCTTCCATTCCTGATGGTTGTCATTAAGAATGACTTGCTGGTGCACCCAAAATGAGGCTAAATCTCTCAGGGGCAACTGATGTGACATGTTGACCTGAAGGTGTAAATTTCAGTTTTCTCAATGTGTTATATGCCCAAATCTGTTTTTACTGCAACTCCAACAGAGTGCAATGGACAAAGCACTGGTCTGGCCAGTGAGAGGGAGCATGGCGCTGAGGTGCTCTATGAGTCCTTAGACAAGCCCTTACTATGTTACTGTGGCTGGGGGTCCACCCACCTTCTGCTGTGTGCAGATGAGGAAAGCTGGGTCTCAGCCCCCACAAGCTGGAACACACACACACGCTGCAGATATGAGCCCAGCAATGGGCCACACACAAACACATACACACACACTAGAAACAAATCCTCAACACAGAACACACACATGCACACCCACACATCTTGCCACATTACACACAAATTTACAAGTTCAGAGCAGAACATTGACATTCACAGTTTTATCACACTTTATAACAGAAGGATAAAGTGTACAACAGAAAAGGCAGTGTTAATTTTGAGAAATATATCTCACCTGAGGCAGCATGGTGGTGTGGTGGTTAGCACTGTTGCCTCGCACCTCCAGGCCTGAGGCTTGATTCCCGCCTTGGGTCTGTGTGCGTGGGGTTTGCATGTTCTCCCTGTGCTTGGTGGCTTTTCTCTGGGTGCTCCAGTTTCCTCCCACAATCCAAAGACATGTAGGTTAGGTTGATTGGTGTGTCCAGGTTGTCTGTGTGTGTGTGTGTGTATGCATGTGCCCTGTGGTGGGTTGGTGCCCTGCCCTGCGTATCCTCTGGGATGGGCTCCAAGCTTCCCCGCGACCCTCACCAGAACTAAACGGTTAAGGGAATGAATATCTCACCTTCATGTAGGGCAGGGTGATATGACCTCAAACTAAAATACCAAAATTTTTAAACAAAGAATTTATTTATGGGACATATTTATTTCTAACAATACTTAATATTTTTTTAATTTTTTAAGTCATACAAGGATACCTCAGCAAAATACTTTTGGTTTTGGTATCTCATAACTGGGATCAATTGTGTTTGGGTACTATATGTTTGGTGACATAAAACATCTGTAATTTCTTATGAAATTGTATATAAAGGGAAAATTATGCTGCTGCCCTTACCTGCTTTTTATTAGATGTTTGGGGGCTGCTGCTAGCTTGCGCATCTCATAGAACTACACAATTCTCCCACTTGGCTGTGTGCCTGTCGGAGATGCTATAATGAGTTTGTCGTGCTGCTGATTTTTGCTGCCACAGACTTTACAATGGACAGTGTTTTGTTCAACATCACATTTTGCATTACCAAACCACTTCCAAATCACTGGGGAAACACTGCCCCTTTTTATATTGACTGAAGAGACACCTGATGTTTAAAGAACTGAGCTCCTTACTTGTTGGAGCGTGCACAGCCATTCTTCTCCTGTGTGACTGCATGCGAGGGGTGGGGTGGTTTGACAGAGAGCATGTCCAGCATGCCATAATTCCACAGGTTAAAGTAAATAGCAATTTTCATTTGCAATTTTAATTTTTATACATCGTTCTAAACCAAAGTCTTGATTTATTCAATAAAATTGACTTACCGCCCAGCTCTCCGTGCACGACCATCTTACCGCAAAATGAAGAAGACGCAGTGCACACCTGTGATGTGGTGCCTGTCAACGCGCGTGTTTATTAGTGACAGATGCAGCGGTGCCACCTCACTAAAAACATCCACAGCAACTATGGGGGAGGGTGATTCACACATGCGTGATTGATTGCTAACACACATGGTAACATAAAATAAAACAAGATTATATTTATTGTCATTATAATGGGTACATCTAAATTTTGAAAGACACACTCGTTACTGTTTGCACTTCCAGCTATGGTACTTTTTTGTCAGCGCTTATAAAATGCATGAATATGCTCACCTTTGAGTGCACTGGATTAGTCATATTCGGGCTATAATCATACACTAAGCCTGGGTCTGTTTACTGTAATGGCCCACGTGATTTCAGCCTTGTTTCGCCCAAGTCAAACATTTATTTTTCAGCAGCCACTGATGGTGGAATGTTGCCCTGTGCCCTCCTCTGCCTGCTCTTTGAAAAGAGGCCCACCTTCTTTTTCTGTCTCCCAGCATGCCTGTGTGTAAAGCCCTGCAGTAGGCAGGCTTTTACAAACACTCTCATGTGACACTGCATGCACACCTGCCTTGCTCACCTGACCCAGCAGGCCTGGTAATTGTTGGGTACAATGGCAGATTGAATGTTACATAGGAAATCGGAGATTAAAGGCGGCTCATTTATGTAGCGTTTATCATTTGAGAAGTCTGCACTTACTGGAAACCACAGCCTTGTGACCTTGTGAGGTTTGTTTTGTGTTGCTGTGCATTCTGGAAAATCTCACCAGCATTCTTACTCCTGCTGATATTATGCATATTCGCCCCCTCCTTCCAGCTGTGCCCTTTCCCCTGAGCCACCGGCTCACCATGAAGGAGGTGTTTGACTGTGAGGGCAAGCCCCGTGTGGACCTCCTCAAGGCCCACCTCACCAAGGAGGGCCGCGTGGAGGAGGCTGTGGCCCTGCGGATCATTAATGAGGGCGCATCCATCCTGCGGCAGGAGAAGACCATGCTGGACATTGAGGCGCCGGTCACAGGTGAGGTGCTCTGTAGCACAGTGTCACAGCAGTACGTAGCGTACCTTCACAGCACATACTGTCTTCAGCAAACACAGCCAGAGGGATGGTGTGGGAATACAGAAGGCTGGGGTGGAATGTGGAAGGTGTATCTGCTGGCAGGAGGGAGAGAGGAGGCCAGACACTCTCCTGCATGGCGTAGGGTCTGAGGAGTGGAAAGCACAAAGGGGGTAAATAAATAAGAATTGTAACATGACAAAACCTGAATGAGAATGACGCTCAGAGGCTGCAGACAGACAGGTTGTGTTTATGACATAGGAATATGCGTTTGGTGTGGCTCAGCATTTTTAAAATGTTCCTTTGAGGAGGGAGATGGGGGCTGTAGAGAATGGTGAGCTGCAAGGGCTGTCTACACTTCTCTGTGTGGAGCGGTCATAGTGCTGATCTCAGGGTTACACTGCATTTTGCTCAGCAGCGAGTACAGAATGAATGTGGAAGGAAAATGCCACTATTAAGCCAGTGTGGTTAAAAGTGAACCAATACACAGACATCTCATCTCTCTGTGCCTACTTTAAATCACTACCTATCCAGACCAGTCTCCTGGGAAGTGCAAGGCACCCTGGACAGTTTGCCCGTTGAGTGCAAGGCAGTCAATTACACACAGTCATACGGTAACAGCGATTTAGAAAGACCAATTTGCCTTAGCAGATTGTCTTCGGGTAATGTTAAAAAAACAGAGCTTGAGGACACCCACACAAACATGGCGAGGACAGCACATTAAAAGAACTCCACACATACAGAGCCAGGGCCAGATCTGTGCAGCTAACCCTGCAGGTGCTAGGCAGCAGCGCTAGCTGCTGAGTTGCCGTGGTTATCATCCTTATGAGTCATACATGCTGGCTCCTGTTTTTTACATTCTGCAAAGAGGAATGCCTGTCTCTAACTGTTAGTAACCCACATTTTCAGCCGTAATCCAAGATTGTATACAACGCTGTCCATCTCCCATTTTAGCCTCGTTCTGTTAAATCTCAGACAAGAAAAGGTCATGTCCTCTTGCGTCCTTGACTTCACATTTGCAGGATGGCTGCTGTTGACTGGCTGTGGCCATCTTGGCTATATAAGCCACTAAACATTAGGAGATGGGCACTCACTGAGGGTTGTAGTCATTAAGGGTGCTCTTTCACTGTTCATCTGTATTTACACTTGTGTGGTCTGGGGACAGTGAGGACACATATTAAAAGCTCTGTTCATTCTAGAAGATCATCAGGTTCTATCAGCTTTACACAGCTTCAGTCCAGTTTTTACACAGCTTCAGCCCAGCTTTAACATAGCTTCAAGCTGGCTTTAACACTTCTCACAATTATTTTCTCTAAAGTAGGGCAGCGTGAGTATGTGTGTGGTTGTCATCTCTTATTAATTATTAAAGACCTTCATATGTGCTCTCTCTCTCTGTCCAGTACTGCAATGTTAAAATAGTGTTTTCTCCTCATGAATTGTTACAGGAAGTTGTCTTAAACCCAGAAGCACAATGATTGACTTGACTGAGTTCCAGCTGACCTAAAGCTGCACAGTAAGCTCAGCTGTAGCTAATGTGTGGACTGAGTCTGAGAAAGAAGCCAGTCGTTCACAGCGTTTCTCCTTGCTAAGGGTACGCATTGTTCCCTGAGGAGGGCAGATAAGTTTAGTAATCTGTGCCTTGCTGTATTTTGCTTTCCTTGTATTTTATCCTTGTCCCATTATTCGATCTGCATATTTGGGCCTAACGGAATGTGTGAAGGATGTGACAAGGAGTTGTTCCATTGAGTACGTGCAGCGTTCTGTTTTCCTCTTCAGCCGTTAAACCTCGCATGGACAGGGCAGCTACTGCACACAACCTTACATAATGTAGCCTCCAGTGGAAAGGGAAGATTGGAGAAAAAAAACAGCGGAGTTCAACATGAGTTAGTGTCAGTGGGGATGACTGAGGCCCTGCAGTCAGGGTGAGCAGGTTAGGGATAAGATGCATGCTGGTTAGGAGAGGATTTGCTGATTAAAGGTCATATAAGGGTATTCTGTGTGGTATTCATAACATTGCAATGCCTGTGTTTGTGTGTGTGTGTGTGTGTGTGTGTATGTGTGTGTGTGTGTATGTGTGCGTGTGAGAGTTCTGTCTGAACAAAATCTTTTTTGACATGGTAAGGGTGCATAGACGCCCTGCTATACCTGGTTGGGAGGGGTGGAGCCATTTACTTGTAGACTTTCTTGATCGATTGAGAGAGGAAAGGATGAGACAGTGAGAAAGATGAAACACAGAATGGAAGAAATCGGGATTAGAAACAGAAGGAGTGGGAAATGGATGCAGCTACGATTTGGAACTTTAGAAACGTCACCAATGTTCCTTGGCGTAGATGAGTCCCTGCATTTACTAATCTTTATGTGAGTAAGTAGGTGGGTGTTTCAGGCACGTACACCCCTCAGAGATACAGTCTGGGATGCGAGATGACTATGAAAAGAAGCAAACAGCTGGCTAAAGCGGTTGCATTTAAATAGTTTGGTTAATGGTACTTGACATTTAAAAAATTTACTATTTTTATCACCTTTGTGGAAGATAAAATTCAACAAGTTAAATACTCACAGTTAGCAAAACTAAAGGAGACCACACTTGGAGAAACATTCAAACATTTTGCTGGTTTATAACTATGCACAGGGGGAGAGGCTCTTAGTTTGTTCTAAGCAGAGTATCTCTCCAATCAAAGTTTGTAACAGGTTTCTACACAGTTACACAAACACACTCGCCTAGAGATCATACACTTGCCTGCAAGTTTTCTGTCTATCAGTAATATGTTATATTGTTTCTGCTACCTGCAGGTGCTTCTTTTTTCACCTTTTCTTCGTCCTAAATATCTGCTGGTTTCAGGCAGATTCACCTTGGGCAACCCATAGTTAGCTTATTATATCCCCCTGCAACAAATGTGTTTTGTCTCATCGTAATAGCCTTACGTTGGACCATCGTCTTTCTAAAATAGGTTACACAGTATGTTTTATCCATCAATATGCATTGGTACATGTATTTTCCCAGTTAATCACATTTCATTTCAAAATCAAAAATGCATGGTCATTTGTGGGTGTGTGTATATATACATACATACACACACATATAGAGTCAGTCAGTCATCTTCTATACTGTTTCATCCTGTTAAGGGTCATGGGAAGCCTGGAGCCCATCCCAGGACACACAGGGCACAGGGCAAGGGACGCCCAGGGCGGGGCACCAACCCACCGCAGGGCACACACATGCACGCGCACACACACTACATGCAATTTGGACACACCAATCAACCTAACCTTCATGTCTTTAGACTGTGGGAGGAAGCCAGAGAACACCCACCAAGCACATGGAGAACATGCAAACTCCATGCACATAGACCCATGGTGGGAATTGAACCCCAGGTCTGGAGGTGTAAGGCGACAGTGTTAGCCACCACAATTCCCCATTTTTCCTCTGATTATGCAGTTTCCCCTTCTCTTTGCAAGGTCCCTCCAAGTCATGCTGACATATCCCATATCTCATGCATGAACACATTAGGACAGCTCTTTGAACAACAACAGTATAGAGTAAAGGTTATACAAGCATTAACACAAACTTTTCAGTCATTCTCACTCCCACAGTTCACTACCATCTTAGGGTTTGTGCCTAATTATTATATGGTTCCTTGCCTTCATTTTGACAAAGATGCATATCTGAAAGTTGGAAACAATAACTTTTGATGTGGTAATTATAAAATAATATTGGTGAAGTCAACAAAGTGAAGAAAAAGTTCAAAAATCAGACAGGGTGCAAGAACTATGCTGCATTTAGGAGTAACATGGGTCTGTAATGTAGCAAGGAAAACACAGTGGTCCCCTTGATGTTATGTTTTGATTTTTGAGATGTGTTACTGTTTAACATATTGGCCATTTAGCTGAGAGTGGTTCATGTCAGTATGGCTACTTTGAATGTTGTCAGCATGATGAAAAGTTCACTCACACCTAAAACTAGCAGGAGAATTTCATTCAAATTGCCAGCATTACAACCTATATTTGAATGGTGAGTAAATTCAAAATGTGTTTTATTGAGAAGCTTGGTTACACACAGTAGTATTTAGGAGGACCCATAAGGAAAAATGTCAGGAATAGCACAAACTGAAGAAAAGCCACACACAAAGCACTCATTTATTTATTTTATTGTAAAAAATAAAACATGTCACCATGGCAACAGGAGTTTGCAACAGGGGAGTGAACCGGTGAACCAGGAAACAGCAGGGACGTTCAGTTCACTAGAGCACATGCGGTGACATACACAGACACAACTAGCTGAGATCACGGAGCCCACGCATACGTATATACACAACTAGACGTTACCACGGAGCCCACACATATGTACATATACAGCTAGACATGATCACAGAGCCCGTCCACATGCACAGACACAACTAGTCAGGATCACGGAGCCTGTCCCACCCACGACAAATGAATTTAGGTGAAAGCAAAAGGCACATCAGCGAATGACTGCATTACCTGTGTTGTGTTTTGCAGTGTGCGGAGACATTCACGGCCAGTTCTTTGACCTGATGAAGCTGTTTGAAGTAGGCGGGTCTCCTGCCACAACTCGCTACCTCTTTCTGGGAGACTACGTGGACCGGGGATACTTTAGTATTGAGGTGAAGAGTGGGAGGGGGTAGCTGCTCTTATTCCACTCTCTGCATAAAAGTGGGTGTGTAGTGGTTTTAGTGGTATGCTTGCGTGCATGTGTGTTAATTTGTACTATGTACTTGAGAGCAGGTGTTCTCTGTTTATATGTTTATTTGACGTGTTCATATGTGTTAAATTTTGATAATTGTGTGCATGAAATAATTACTGACAGCCATGTTTTCATATGTAAAAGGGCATTTAGGTACCCCTGTGACACTTAGAATACCAGCAGCAACACCTGTACAAATGTGACCTTTGAAAGTTCCCTTTGTTGGTATTGAAATGCTTCTGAATGTTCAGTTTGAACTCTGTAGTGACCTCTGCTGCTCCCAGATCTTTAGCTGAGTGTGGAAGTTCTGAGTGTTTGGCATATGCTTTTCTGCATCCATCTTTGTCTGTTGGTGCTGAATGGAGAGACCCAAAGAAAAACCTGAAATCTACCTTGGGTTTCCGTGTGTGCATGCATGTGTGTGCCTGTGTGCGCCTGTCTGTGTGTGTGTGTGTGTGTGTGTGTGTGTGTGTGTGTGTGTGTGTGTGTGTGTGTGTGTGTGGTATCCCTGATGTCTTGCACTTACTGATGATCTTGACCACTGCTCTGACATGTCATTGGCACAGACCCCTTCACACTTGTATGTTGGACAGACATGGTCTCAGTACGTTTTCCTTCATTCTTGGTGACCATTGTTGTCAAATGCAGAATATACATTAAACTGTCTGCTTCTGTTCTTCTTTTACAGTGTGTTTTGTACCTGTGGTCACTGAAAATCCTCTACCCAAAGACATTATTTCTACTGCGAGGAAACCACGAATGTAGACATTTGACAGAGTATTTCACTTTCAAACAAGAATGTGAGTACCTTTATGCCTTTTGGTCTAGCTGTAATGGGGTTAGTCGCCAGTTAACCAAACAGTGTATTTAGTCTATATTTTATCATATTCCAGCCTTGCTAACAGCAACATTTGCATTATTCTAAAACAGAATGTAGTACAAAAAGTTTTTCAATAATTGCTCTGAAATCTCACAAATGCTGTAAAATAATAAAGGATATTTCAGTAGTTAGCTTATTTGGTAATTATGTAAATCAAAGGAATTTTCCCATCTGAATCTTCAGATTTTTGTATGCAGTCAGAGCCAAAAAAAAGCTCCATAAATCTACCCCAGGGACAGAGAAAATTCATCTTCAGCATGTGATGGTCCAGTACACTGATAACTGTGTTTACTTTTTTATTAATATGAATGGTTCTTTCTTGTCGCCTCTGACAGCTGTGTTTTCCATCCATCTTGTGTTTTCCGTCCAACATGTTGAACTGCGTTACACCTTTTAACTGCTCGCGTCTTTCAATCTTTTTTGACCTTTGGCCTCTTGACCTTTGACCAGTGACGTGCAAGTGACCTTTCTGTTGGTGTTTTCTAATGGAATTCTTCCGCTTGTCAGATATTAAACCCCTCGCCCTTTCATCTCTCACTATCTCTCTGCCTTGCACTCTCAGACTGTATTTTGGAACTCTGCGTTTCTGGAACAGAAGCCTGCCAGACGCAGAGTAGGTGATTAGCCAGAAATTAATTTTCATGTTAATGACTGGCCCCTCAACAACGATGCTGATTTCCCTGTTGGGGAAGTCAAGCACTGGGCGCCCTCAATTACCACCCGGTGTATATCACTGCTACTTCCCTCTGAAGGGGGAGGCTTTATTTAGGATCACCCTGATTTTGGCATGGATCAAGAAAGGGAGCAAAAGTGGGATCATAACATGACCAGTGGGTGGGTGTGCTTGCACGTCCAAGTGCACATGTGTGTGAGACAGAAAAAACTCAAGTGAGAGTGAAGTAACAGAGGAGGGGGAAGCGTCGCTCATTGCAGAGTGGCACTGAGTGATACAGGAGTTAATGTGCTAACGAGCTCGTTCCACACCCGGCAGATGAATGTACTGGGACTGAGGAAGGTGACAAGGTACAGATTGGCACATCCTCTCCTTCCAGCATAATCGCTGTGCATGGTGTTTATGCAGGCAGGAGTCCCGCTGTGCACATGCGACTGAGGAATGCAATAATGGATTGAGATGCAGAAAACAGAGCTGAACACGAGAGGGATGCAGATAATTTTCGCTAGGGAATTTTAACACTGACACAGGATAACAAAAAATATATATCAGCTAGGAAATGGATTAGAAAGGGGTGAAGATTAGAAAGGGGTGAAGAAAAAGGTTTTGTTTTATACTTGTACACATGGTTCAGAGTAGATGGGTCAGAAAATGGTTAAAGGGAGCATCATGGTGAAACTGTTAGCATTGACTTAGAATAGAATGTTTAAGATGGCCACATTGTGGAGTTAACCTGAGTTCAAGGTAGACTCAGTACGATCTGTGCTGTCAAGGGATACTTTCCATATTGAAATAGTTACAACAGAATTGTGGATTGGTTTAGGTGGATCCAGCATGAAGTGGTTTCCTGGGGGATTTATACAAAAATGTGTGCAGTGAGAAGTCTATGGTAATGAGGTTACGGAGCTTCTGTAGAATAGTGTTCCCAGTTTCCACACTGGAGCTTGGGGGGCAGTTGTACTGTGTCTGTCCCTTTGGGGAATTGATGAAGTCATGGGGAGAGGGGGTGAACATGGACAGAATGTGGAAGAGGTCTGTACCAAGAGGTCTGTATCAAGAGGCCATTGCCAAGAGGTCTGTACCAAGTTTGTCATTGTCCACTTGCAGTTAAAAGTCAGATTCCTTGTGTGCCCTCATGTCACGTTGTTGTCTCCATACAGGTAAAATCAAGTATTCGGAGCAGGTGTATGACTCGTGCATGGATGCTTTTGATTGCCTTCCCCTCGCTGCCCTCATGAACCAGCAGTTTCTCTGTGTCCATGGTGGTCTCTCTCCAGAGATACACACATTAGATGACATTAAAAAGGTAAAAAAGGAAAAAAATGGGAAAATGTGACATGCAGCTGCTGGGGAAGCAGTTTGGAGCACCAATGCCCTAACCAGGGCACAGAAGAGACAGACCTGTTCCTCAACTTTTTCCTCTCTGTCCCAGCTGGACCGATTCAAAGAACCTCCTGCATTTGGACCCATGTGCGACCTGCTCTGGTCAGACCCGCTGGAGGACTTCGGAAATGAGAAGACCCAGGAATACTTTTGCCACAACACAGTCAGAGGCTGCTCTTACTTCTACAGGTGAGCTAACTTCTAGCAGCACCCCCCCCCCACCTCCCATGCTAGGATCTCCCTCTTCCAGGTGAGCCCTAGGCGCCTTGATCAGTCACAGTGTGGTTGCATTTTTGTTTTGCTTTCCATGTTGAGTCTCTGCTAAGACACTGACATGACAGCAATAGTAAGGGCACAAACTGTGGAGTAAGGGTCAACATCAGAAGTTGAGGGGCTGTGTATCTCGTAGTGTGACAGACCCTATGGTGGTGTGAGTAAGGATAACTACACCGCGCTTAGTGCATAAGCAGATGGAGTAAGCAAAAGGTAAGGTGTAGTGACTGTATGGCTTGTTTCCACAGTGACCTCTTTGTCTTTGGAAAATTTTATACTGCTGTAAGCAAATTAGCACAGGGAAATGGCCTTGGATGTAAAACAGTGAATGCTTTGGAACAGAAGAGGAGTTTCACGTAAATTTAAGACAGTTCATTGGGTCTGCAGATGGCTTGCAGGTTTGAGGGCTGTGTGGTACCCCCATTGATGGGAAGGTTCCCACTTACAGAAAAATATACACTTCCTGTTTTCACTTGGTTCTTATCCTACTGTCAGACTGTTTTTTTTTTTCCCAGCCTCATTCTGTGCCAGCGGAGATCTGTCATATCCAAATGCATTTAAATCTGCTGCTGTTAACCTACATTTGCAATGTCAGAGGAGTTGGAGAAGGAGGACAAGCCTATCAGAACTCTGCATGCTTCCAGCAGCTCATTGTTCTGTGTAAACTTTTCACGTCTTTAAATATTTCACGTGATGATGAAAGTTTTATGTCGCAGCCGTGGGCATCCCGTGTTCCTGTGGGAGTGGGTACCTCAGTGAAACAGTTCTGCAGGGAGGTCAGGGTTCTCCATGCCCCAAGGCTGAAGCATCCTCTGGGTTTAAGGTGTGTGTGTGTGTGTGTGTGTGTGTGTGTGTGTGTGTGTGTGTGTGTGTGTGTGTGTGTGTGTGTGTGTGTGTGGGCATGAGTGTACTTGCCACCTATGCAAAGAGTGTGCTCATTAGTGTTTACCTGTTCTGTGTTCCAGAGGACAGACTATTTTGAGATCATGTCACACCCTACACTACCTTCCTCTTTTTTGGCTTTTGAAGAAGTGATCTGTCACGACTGCCACAGACCACATCTTTGCATTAACACTCCACATTCACTCGTCTGAGTGTACGCGTGCCTACACATGCCCCCTTCACAATCACACACAAAATTAAAACTCGTGGTCACAAGTATATTATGAGCATACAGGAGTAAACACATACAAGTCAGCATGGGTGTGTACATCTTAAATCCTTTGTGCCGAATACGTATGTACTGTATGTATAATGCAGATGGTGTTGTGGTAACAAGAGGAAGTGATGTTTTCTTAGTCAAGGGGATCTGGGTCCTACATGAGTGATACTGTGGCATGTATATAGCACAATTGCTTAGGCATCAGTACTTCTTTAATAATTTTATCCTTTCAACAGAACTGCAGTGCCATACAGTTTCAACACCAACAATCACTGTCTGAACCTATCGTCTGAACTGCAGTGCTGTCCTGAGCTCACTCAGACCTCTTATGTCCCTGGAAAGCAAGCTGCCTGACATTACTACTTCACAAAGTAAACTGTGGCTTTGCTCAGCTGTTTTTAATAAAACCATAAGATGAATCACATCCATGTAGTGCCGTCTCATGTATGAAACAGCCAAACAAAGGCAGGAGCAGTTTGTACATGATGAAGAGTTTGTTATGCAGGCTGCTTGAAAGTAATGTTTATCTGGTACAAGTCACGTGGACCAAAGAGAATAGATTTGGTGACAGGTGTGATTTCAATGCAGTATAATTTGGTGATGTAAAATACAGAAGCCCTTCTCTGGCCCAACGTATTTCTGAGGCATATCATTTAATGGTTTATAAATGCCCTGCTGTACCTCATGACAGATGTCTGTCTAAATTTCGTTATGAGGTGCTGCCTGAGTCCAGATGGTAGACATAGAATCTGTGTTTGAGTGGATGTCTTGTAGAGGTGTTATCAGCCTTAGGGCACTTGGGAGAGATAGGGTGAGCTACAAATTTTTGTATAAAGATGTGAGAGTATATAGAGGCAGCGGGTGAGCGGGCGGAAATGGATAAGCAGGGCATAAAACACAGAGACAGAGGTGGAAAAGAAATATCATTATTTAGTCTTTTTTGGGGGAGTAAGGATGCATACTTAAGCTCCAAAACACAGGAACAGCCGTGCATTAAAACAGTGGAAATAAATGGTGATTTTGAGCTTGACATTATGAGATACCCCACAATCCTGAGAGGTTTGCAGAGTGCTGTTACCATGACAACTAGCTACTCCAATCTGATTTGGAGTGAGCAATATAGAAATAGACAGAGAGAAAAGAGACAGAAAGAAATAGAGACATACTACTGTAAGAAGACAGGAGCTGCTGACAAGAGCTTTTAAGATAGCAGTTAACCTTTTAAATTTCCTCTGGGAGGCCAGAGTTCCAACTCTCGGGGTGACTCGCCATTTTTACAATATTTAAATTCCATTAATTAGTAATCCTATACACCAGAATTTTAAGGTTGTTCTCTGCTGTGCATTTTGAGTTTTTCCACAGTAGGGAACAGATCATAAAGTCCATTAACTGAATAAGCAGAAAATGAAAATGGATGGATGAATGGAATTTCACATTGTTTTGAATACCTGTGTACCTGTGTGCCAGTATTGAAACCCCAAACCCAAAATGTTCACCATGCTTATCGTTGACACCAGTCCAAAGTCTTCTGCCAAATTCCTGTTCATGAAACATATCCCCTTTGTTTTCAAAAACCAACAGGCTTGTAAAAACAATGATAGCATTTGTTTATGGTTTTTCTCCTAATAGCACAATTTCTTGATGGGATGACTTCAAGGCCCTTTGACCTTCACTTGCATTCCAACAGAATCAATCATTAGATGTAAAAACTCAAAATGTAAAAAAAAAAACCAAATTAAAATAATATCTTCCCACCTTGCATTTTCATTTAACAATTACTCCAGTCCAACACTTCTGAGCTGTACATTGTCTTTAATTTCTAGGAAATTCTGAAATTCAATAAATCATAATTTCTTATTTTCTGCCCATAGCCACAGGGAGAAAAGGGGGTTCCACAAGCTTTTACGTGCTGTAATCTAAACTGATGAATCATTGTACAAAAATGGTACACATTAAAAAAATTATTATGCATGTGCAGTCATTCCTCTTTGGGATTAAGCCTTAACATGTAGCAGAACTTGTAGACGTGCTGGGTAATTGAAAGCAAGCAATGACTGTTCATTGCTTAAATTTTATCGTACAAAAGTAATTATGTTGTATATACAGCTAATTTATACATCTGCAAATACTCCGTAAGACATATTTGTTTTTCCATACTTTCCAGTAATGCGTTGCATCAGTTTCGGTTTTCAGATAGTGAAGTAGTTTTTAGCAAAAGTTTAAAATTTAAAATTTTTGTTGTATAAAGTATGAAATGGTTGTTCTAAAGATGTTTTATGCCGTATGTTTTCTTGTGGGATTAATTATAGAGTCATCACTTCTTTGTGTTTGCAAGGATGGCATTTCTTTATACATCAGTACAGATAAATATGTACCTGTATGTGCTAGAGATGCAGTGGTCCCCCCGCCCAAAAAAATGGCACTGTTCAGTTTGGCATTCACAGTTTGGCTCATGTAGCCAAACCACGGTTATGACAGTTATGATTAGTAATTTCAGTAATTTTGATCTCTGCTTTTAAAAGGGTTTTTGGACCAGCTAACCTGGCCTTCAAACTGGGTGTAAATGTATTTTCAGTGTGGAAGACGCTCACAAGAGACTCACAGCCAGTCAACAGCTAGTTAATGCTTTGCAAGTTGTTTCTACTTTCATAAGGGAAAACTAAACGTTGCAAGTGGTGGCAGTACTAAGGTGCATCTGCAAATTACTCAATATGATATTTTAAAGAAAATTAAGTATTAGTTCCCTAAATTTCCATGCAGAGTTTTTGTGAAAAAAATGCACATCGTGATTTTGCCAAGCAACAAGTGTTCCTGGATTTCCACAGGGTGTTAAGGGGCATTTCTTCTTCTTCAAACCACGACCCTTTATCCCGTTGACAGACAGGAGAGAAATTCTCACATATGTTTTGTTTGTAAGTTAAAATGTTGCTTTGCTCATTTTTAAAATGTAATTTGTATATTTTTTGGTAAGTATTTTACAGCCTTTGCTAGCTAACAAACTTTTAACTTTTTTAACTTTATTTTACTTTTAACTAGATTGTGTTTTAACTGGGTTTATGGTTGGCATATGTCTTTTATCTTACATGTTAAAATACATTTTGTATGATTAATGGAATATGACCCTTATTCAGTTGACTTATTCAGTAGCACTCACATATATTAGGAAAGAAGGTATTATCATGCTGTGGTGGGTTGGCGCCCCGCCCTGGGTGTCCCCTGCCCTGCGCCCTATGTGCTCTGGGATGGGCTCCAGGTT